>JANRMJ010121301.1:0-12654 GCA_025584955.1 Alethe diademata | reverse complement strand
ATGCCCAACTGCTATGCAAAAAAAAAATAAAATATATATATATATATATTTATATAATTTTTGGTTTTTATGGATTAAAGTACTTAGAACTAAGAATCAAAGACAAAAGCATATGATTGTATAATATTTATTCTAGATGACATCTGGGTTCTACATCAGCTCATTTTCAATTTCAATTTGGTTATTAACAGAGTCCAAACTACTAAAGCAACCATGAGTATGAAGAAATAGAATTCAGTATTGGTTTTAAAAATGCCCTTAAGAATTTATAAAGTTGATACTTATTCAAAAATAATAAGTAGAGTGCAAAAGAATTTTATTAGCTTTGGCAAAATCTATGAGGATATTCTGCCTGAATCATGTTGCTCCAAGTTCATTAAACAATTATCTCTCTTACTTTATTTATTTTGTCTGATAATGTTCACAGGAAGCTTTGACGTTTTATAGACAAAACAAATTGAAACCAGACACAGCCAATATATCCTATGGGTTCATCTTCTGTCAGAAAATTCAGTGAATAAAGCAGATAACAATTCAGTGTTTTACAGCAGCAGTGACTTCCCAGAAGCAATAAAGAATATTCATCCTTTTGCCTTAGCTGTGAATGTGGAATGGATATTCTTTAAGAGGATAATTTCTAAAAAATGTTTGCACACTTTCTTTGTATACTTGCATCAGATTATATTATTCATTCTGCTAATTGAAATAAAGATTTGGTTTATAGAAATTACTTCAGTTTCCTCAGACAATGTGTTAATTGATGTTAAATTAAAATAATATTGGAAAACAATTCTAAATATTCAGATTTTTTCCTAGGGAATACTAACATATATTTTTTTGGCAAGTTTTAAAATTATATTTAGATTGAAGCCAAAGATACCTTCTCAAAAGACTAAAAAGAAAACAAAGCTATTGTCAGATTAAATAAAGAAGAAAATATCTGTATAATCTGCCTGAAAATCTTGTTCGTAATCTGCAGCAACTCTGCTGCACTTCATTCTAAACTAAATATATTAGTAGGCATACAGAAATGAGGTTTACTTTTTACTTTTTCCTTCTCAAACACACACAGTATCAGTAGCTACAAAATTCCCAATGAATAAAAATTACAGTGGCAGAATGAAGTGCAAACCTTACACAAAGGTTACATCTGGCTGGGCAAGGAGCCCAAAATAACCCTGTTGTCTACATACATTTCCTACAAATAAAACAACCACTACATCTTCCTCAGGCCTGGATTTCAATTTAACTTCCTTACCATGTAACCAAAAATACGAGAATATTTTTTATTGAGACAAATTGTGTTGAGAGCCTCTATCCCTAACCACTTTTTCAGTCCGGGACAAGTGAGTCCTAGGAATGCACAGACATTTAGTGTGGCTCCTAGTAAGAGCATCCCAGGCACATAGGTATGTATTACAGAAAAGAAAACTCTTTTTTTGTGCTCTAAGAAAAATGAATTTTGACCTTTCTGATAACTTTCTAATAACTTTCTGATTCATTATTTGCAAAGAAACAAATGGCAAGTTTTAGGGCTAAACATGCAAAATATAAGAAAAAAAATCTAGAAAAGGTATTTTTGATCATTTCAGGCAAACCCAAAAACTTTTGGGATGTAGGACTTCTCCAAATACACTGAATTAATTCCAAGCAGCGAAAATGAGCATGACTAGGAGCATAGTTGCGACAGCAAAGACCAAAAGTTTGTGAGTTTGAGAAGGGATTCGAGTTTCAGCCCCATAATGTCTAAATAGAGCAAGCATCAAATTTATGGATTGTTTTTGAATCTCATGCTTGGGCTTAGCTGGTAGTCTAAACAGTTGAACAATAATAGAAGTTGACTGACATCAGAGTCAGAAAGTTATACTTCTAATTTGACACGAGCCCCAAAGTGAAGAGCTGCTCCAGTAAGTTCCAAACGGAGCAGATCACACAGAAGATGCTCCTCCCTGAAGAGAAATGCTGTTCCACCATGAAAGCACACAACTGCTGTTTGGGAAGACCTCTGCTACAATTCCACTATATTTTCAAGTCAGAGATTTTTAAAGCAACCTCACAGAATCTCACGTAGCATTTTCGTCTTGTGATTAGAACAGTTTTTAATGACTTTAATCTTTCTCATGGTTCTCTTCTAGAGAGCATAGTTAAGCTAAATCTTGATATCATTATATAAAATTTATTAGGTAACAGTCTTTGGAATACCACATGAGTCTTATCAGTATAAATTAATGCCGTTAAATTGAAGCAGTGGTGGCAAAGGAGGCACAAGTACATATCCATGTGTCAACACAGCTCTTGAAACTGATGTTATCCAGTAATGTTTGCTTAGGGAAGACTGTGCTGAGTATAAGACATTTAAAACACAACTGTGCTCCAACACAAAATTGTGTTTAATTTCACATCCAAAAATATTGTCCAAAATAAAGAGGACACTTCTTTTTGTTGTAACATCTCTGGTGCCCAATATAGTGATCCAACCCTCTCTGAGACAAATATTGTTTCATTCTTTCTCCCTTACATAACTCCATTGAAGCTTAGACTGTAGATGAAGACTTGGTCAGGACCAGAAGAGTTTCATGAGCATGTTTTCATAGAATGAAACATGGTCTCTCACCACTTCAATATGATGTCTATCTCTACTGGACATACTGGATTTAGATCTCAGGAGAAGCAGAGAAAATGCTGTCTCTTTTCATAGCACCAATGAAAGTAACAATTATCTGAGTAACTGTTGCAGTCAGAAGGGACTTTTTAGTAAACCAGCATGACATGCCGTTCTTTATCACAGAAGGGTGGGTCTCTGTAAAAGGCGTTACTCACATAATATCTTAATACATTCCAGTCACCAAAAATCATTTCCTTATATCCAACTGACTTGGTAAATGTGTGAAAGAAACAAATTACTTCCATGTCATCTATCCCAGCCCCTTGATGAAAATTGCTTATTTTCAGATTTAAGAAACATATGACTTTGAAGCATACTATCATAAGTAATGAATTTGCCACTATATGTTACAAAATTATTCATATCTTGAGTGTGCCTTTTTTATCCCCCTGCAATCATAACTCACTGCTATAAGTCATTAATTCAACATATTAATTCAAGACCACCACTACTCCTGACCTGTCTAGTTTGTTTACACCACAGAAACTAACTTACGTCTTTTCCAAGGTCATGCATTCTCTAGTTTTTGCTTTTCTCAGTGGTCCATCCTATTCTCAAATCCTTTGTTTTGCAGAAGGGACCACGCTGGTATTACAAGGCACTTTATAAGCTGCTTCACTCTACTGACAAGGAAAAAATACAAAGCCATCTCTGCTGAAAAAATTATGGGATTCATCTCCAGCTAGTAGCTAGATGGATAGATGTTGTACAGATAGATTTATGAGGGCTCTCTTCCTTCCAGAAATTTTTTTGTCTTCCTTTCCTATTCCACGGTTATCTACAAAATGCTTGCCCAGATTCTTTGAACTAGTAATTCTTTCCCTCACAAGTGTTTCACTAAGACACAGGAGGAAGAAGAATCTACAAAAAGTTCCCTGAAAATTTTCTGTGCTAACAGTGAAACTGTCTCGGATCTAACATCAAAGTAGCCCCTTGCCAGCTGTCATTTGAGAATGGCCCATTACCTGTCACTGCTTGGGAATTATCCGTGCATGTTGAGTCGGATCAAAACTACGCTAAAATTTAGAGATGAGGATCTTTTGACATGAGACATATATGAGTCCTCATTTAAAGGACACAGGGATAGATCTATCAATGCAAGAAGTGTGAAGATTTCATGACTGTAACAATGCACAATATACTTTAAATAGTTATAATCCTGTAAAAGGAATGAAAATTCATTCATAATATCTAGCTTTGAAAAACTGAGAATTGTGAAACATACTGTTCCCACAGTATGGGCTTTGAAATTATGAGCAATTTTTTTTCTGTCAAGAGTCTTCTCCTCAGCCAAGTCATATGGTTTATGTACTTTTTGTTTAAAATCCCACCCACATCTGAAGTTATTTTGCACTACAATAGTGGAAGCAGCATCAATAAGCTTACACAAACAATTCTAAAAGGTGCTTTATGCATTTTTATGCAGTCATTGTCTCACTTGAAAAAGAAAGTAATGAACATAATGTTCTAATTATTGACAGGGGTTGGAGCTCTGTCTGTAGTTCTTTGATTCTTCAAGTATTTGGGGATAAAATATAACCTGAACACTATTTGTAAATGGACACAACTATAACAGATCTATCATCACTGAATGCTCCAAGAGGAAACTACATCAGCTTGAGTTTTTGTCACTTTGTTCAAGACAAATACAATATAAATGGTGGTGAATACTTATTTTGAATGAGAAAAATGTGCAAGTCAATGTTGCTACTGAAAGAAGATGGAAAAAAAAGAAATATCAGAGTTTAAAGACAAGAAAGATGGGCAGGGAGAATTAGAACTTGAAATTTGAACAGAAACTTGCACAAAAGAAATTAAAATTTTCAGGCTTAAAGGCTTACAGCAGATGGATATTATGAAAGGAATTAGGAGGCCATATCCTAAAACAGGAGCTGAACAGTTTGCAAATAAAAAATCGAATGTAAGTAACGTCTGGAAGTTTTCAGAATGAACTGAAAAAAGGCACTGAAAAATAAAGTCTTTATTGGAGTGGTAGCTCTTATGTATAATTCAGGCTTGTCATATTTGCAAAGACTAGCAAGATGAAAGCATGAGGTGAGCAGCAGCCTTATTGTCACAAAGGTCTTCCAGGAAATAGGTAGGACCTCTGTCCAAACTAGAGCTTGCTCATGGAGGTGAACTGTAGGAAGTATATAAAAATGTGTAAAAACCATCATGTCTAGAAGGAAATCAGAGACTTAGAGTCCAAAGATGTGTACGGCTGTCTTTCAAGTAGGCAGAAGACCCAGATCTCCAGATTTGTTATAATAGCTTAAATTTATGGGGGCTCACAGGAAAGTCAGGCCATACCAGATAACACAATGTAAACTCCCACTAGAATTGCATCCAAAATACTCCCCGAGAAAGTTCTGGTGACTACCTCTATGGTCTGGCTCTCAGTGTGTGAAGAATTTAAGCCACAGAAGAACGTAAATTATGCTGCTCCGGTGTCTTACCATATCGGCACTATGGAGATACCATCACCTTGACCCAATAGCTTTAAGGAGAAAAGAAAAAGAAGAAACTGCAAGAGAAATGTAAGTGGTTTTGTAGATATGCTCTTCAGGCCCACACAAATGCTCAAATGCTACTGATGACTTCTGAAACAATTGGCAGCAGACTTGTTTTAAGCACTGAACTGTTGTTGGACTCTTAGATATTAATCAGGAACATGAAATTAAAAGAATGTGGAATTTAGTGCTGAACGTCATTCTTGCCTCAAAGAAGCCAAAAGAAAAAACAGCTGCTGGTCAGGAAGGTGGGAAGTAGTTGCCATAAAGCTTAGAAATTCATCTGTGAGTGTACTGTGTACAAGTGATCCTAATCTAGCTCATGACATTTTGAGTGATTAAAAGAAATGATAGGGGTTTTTTTCATCAGAGAGTGGAAAGTAGCAATTAAGGCATAGAGTACAATTAAATACTGACATGCAGGAAAAAAACTGGCTAGGGAAAAGATTGGTGTGAGCTCGCTAAGGCATGCAATTTCAAATACCTACTGAGAGTTTTTCTCAAATGAAAGAAAGTAAGAAAAATTATTTTAAATGTCTGAGGAAGCTCCCAATAGACTTGAATCCAAAAAAGGCCCCTAGGAAACTCATAGTGAATGTTGGGCTATCAAGTGTGGAATAAATTCAGAGAATTTAATGGGAATTATTAAACTAGACATGCTAAAAGGCTAGAGAATAGGGAATCCAATACCCCATCACCTAATTTGGCAAAAATGAAGACAGTCACTGGGAAAGGTGCATTCATCCAAGAACTGAAAACTGGAAAATTATCAAGAAGCCTCCGCAGCCAAGTTACCACATGAGCGAACCATTTACTCAGATTTGATTATTGCTAATAACTGCCTAATAAATGCCAGAAACTCTGTCTTGGACAGTAAGCTTGCAGAAAACCCCTTCTAAAGGGTCTTGGGTTTGCAGATGTCAAGCAATAGGTTTTTAAGTGATATTCTTCTCTGGAGAGCAAAACTCTTAACAGTGTTTTACTCAGGCAAGAAAATATGAAAAATGTTTGAAGCTTACTTCAGGGCGATCTCACTTGCTGTTAAAGAAATTATTTGCTATTCCACTTCAATTTTTTTCTGATAAGCCACAAAAAGTGTAACAGAAAATCCATTGTGAAATGTGAAAGAATAGATGTTGTAATACTGATAAGGAAAGGATGGAAGGATGAGCTTGTGGGGTTTTATACGAATTTATTCCAATTACTATAGAATGCACAAAACTCAAATGTCCCAAGAGATTCCTTGGTCAGAAACGAGTTCTTAGAACGAAAGGTAAAAATTACACTGCACACCAAAAGACTAGCAAGAAAATTGAAGGATACTGGGGATATATGCCCCTAAGCAAGAAGATATATCATCAGTCTTGCATAACAGTGAATCTGTAGAAAAGGCTTTGCACTCATTAGCTGTTGTTTTAGATTCCAAAGAAAGTGTTACTTTATTTTACAGAGTGGAGGCTGAATGCAAGTGGAAATGGAGAAAAAAAATACCAGGCAGAAAAGTTGGAACTACTATTGCGCTATCACTGACTGTGGAGGAATATATGTATGAATGGAATTGTATACTTCCTACTCAAAAGATTTATGGCTATCCTATCTCTCACTTAACCTGTTTACTATATTGGTGTCTAGAACAGAATTGAAATGCTCTAAGGGTCTGTTTAGAGTCAGAGCATATGTGCAGTGGCCTCCCAACACTGTAACAGCCAAAAACTTGTGAGTGCTTTAGCACTCGTGCAGGCTGGTGGCCTGAATTCCTATCCAGCTCAGAAGCTGGCAATCAGTACCTGCTTGTAGTGCAAGTTTGGAAAGCTTCAAGAGTCTTCCAAATTTCTTTCCAATAAGAACTAAATGCACTGAAAATAAATGAAGCCCCAGCGACCCATGGTTGCTGTTATTACATTATGATATTATTTCTGTTAGCTTTAGGACCCCAGTGAGATACAAGCACAAGAAGAATATCTTTAAAAAAGTGGAAATCTCTATCTGAACTATGGGCTGATAAAACACACACTTTAAGTTCAACTGCTCCAAGCAAGCCTAAGGGCCACCTTGTTCCCCCACCACACTACCCAGCTTCCACTGGAAGAAACACCAGGTAGATGTGAGAAAGGAGAGGGGGTGTGGTTCAACAGACACCACACACCTTCTCTGAACAACCAAAGAATTAAGTTAGTGGTGCTATTGGCTTGAAGCTCAGATGTTTCAGACATCCCAGTAACACACAGAGAGTTCACCAGCCTCTACCATTCTACATTCAACAGTTGGAGGTACATGATAACCACAGAAGGGAGCCAAAGACTGTTACTTTAGTGAAATGGTTCATAGAAGCAGAGTAGGCCTGAATTCCATCTTGTTTCATGACATATAGGATAATCTGTCAGTAAAAGTCCAAAGGGGATCCTCTTTATCTGATAGCAGTAAACGATCCCTTAGAATACTATATCATTCCTAAAGAGAAGCAAAATTAATTCAGACTGCCTGAATTTGACAAAACCAATAGAACCTAATCCTGTACAGATTCACACTATTGCGAAGGAAATGTGGAGGAAAATGACTAAGTGAAGGGATATATATAAAAAAAAAGGCTACAAGGGAAAACTTTACAAAGGGCTTTATTTATTACACTGCCTAAGAAAATCTCAGGAGATAAAAACTGAGAAAATCATTGATGTGATATGTATAAATTTTGAAAAAGTCCATATGTAATTTGCACATACAAATTCTAACTTCCTCACTGGAATACTGGTAGAATCTTCTCATTTTGGTCCCCCAAAATAATTTGGTGCTGTATATTTTATTTGATTCTGAACAAAAATCGAGTATAACTGTTTCCAAGTTTTCTGCTAAATTAAATCAATATGAACTCTAACATAAATTTCCAAATTTGTAACTCTATTAAAAATATTTTTGTCATTTTAATATCACTTTAGTTAATATACATTATGAAGTAGATTACATCCTCTAGTTATTCACAGGAGCAGGAGTCTGACCCAAACGATTATTTATATTTTTAAGCAATGTAAAATTATTGAAAATAAAGCATCAATAGAATACAAAATTAGATTTTTGTTCAATAATATGATATTATGCTGATTTCTGAAATTGTATGTTCTACAACAGAACTTTTTCCCATAGAAATTTGTACTGAACTGAACTTGCTTTTATTTTTAAACATTTGAAATTCTCTTTACATTAGTGTTTTTCAAAAACTGTAAAAAATCCTTTCCTCTGTCTGGCTGATAACACAGTGCTGAAAACTTCCCTAGGAATGTCATTGAAATCCAAGCCAGTCCTCAGGGACTCAGAGAAAGGAACTCCATCAGAAAGTTTGATCAGGCAGAGAAAGAAAAAAACTAGAAGTTATTTAGATTGGAGTAAATTTTTTTGAGTTGGCAAAGGGAAAATAGCCTGCTTGATGTAATGTCATCTTTAATTTGGTAAGTTATTTATTTTCTTGTAATCCTATTTGAAGTATCAACATTAACTTGATTGGCAGAGGTGATGTATGACTTGGGACAAACCCCAGCATGAAAATTTTTATTCCTATCTGAAGTGCTCCAAATTCTGAATGAGTTCCTCTCAGCTGAAAACATTCCTGCCTTAGAAACATCATCACATGCCTTTTACCTCTTAACATCACACAAAGTCAAAACTTCAGAGACAGACAGCAGTGTCCTGGCCTCATCTCATTTTAATTTCACTAACTGACCTGAAAGAAACTCTAAATAAGGGGAAAAAATACTCAACTAACTGCATAAAAAGTACTTTCAAAAGTAACAGACATGGTGAAAGGTAGTTCATAAAAGACTGCAGGTCCATACCACATCACTATAGGAAGAATTATCTATTTAGGTCAGTAGGAAGTAGAATTTGAAGTCTGGCACTTATTTAAATTGTACAGCTATTGTACATTTTTCACCTTACCATTTTGTATTCTTTCCAGCTTTTCTGAAAATCCAGACTTCCATCTTCTCGGTGTTGTATAACTGTCCATCCTCCTCCAGCAATTTCCATATTGCAAAAGACCTACACAGCAAATAAAAAAGAAAAATTTTAAAAACCAAGAAAAAAATAAAGCAAGTTTGCATTAGAATTCTGGCATCTTAGGTGGGGGAAGTATTTGTGAATAACAGTATTATGGAAGTGTGTTTTCTGTGCACTCATGCCCTGTTCCCTCAATGACGTTCTCAGACATTTGATGACAACCAGTTCTCTCATTATGTTCAAAGTAATTCTCCCAGCAATGTCTCCTTTCTGAACATCACCAAGAACATCTCCCCATCATCCCCCTCTGCTTCTTCAGCTTTCCCCTTCATATTCCCTCCATGCTCTTTTCTCTATTTTCTCTGCAGTGCCCCTGAAACAACTACTTTCCTCCTAACAAACAAGTGTAATTCTTTCAGTGATAAAAAGTGCTTCATATATCTTGTAGCAGAGTGTCATTTGGTCTCAGAGAGAATCTTGAAAATTCTTTCAGAAAACACTCATTCTATGAGTCTGAAATGTAGCACAGATGAGGTTTTTTGTTTTCCTTTGAGCTGTAGTATTACATACAGTGTTCCAGGCAGTGTCCCAAAATGGGACAGGTGACCTCAGAGCAAGCTGCCTGATACTGACAGAGAACATAGATAGAAACAGGCTTAAGAGATGAGGTCTGTGAGACAAGTTCAGATCTATACTGAATATGTAAGATCATACCCTGTCACCATTGCATGAAGAAAAGAATAACCTAGATACTAAAGATTCTGTGCATGAAGGATAATGAAACAATTTGACAATTTTGTTGACCCTTGATATGAGAATATTGTGTAAACTGAAATCTGTTACCACTCTTTAATAATCTATATAATAATAAAAATGGATATTAACTTCTATTCACTTTACTCTTTTTCATTATCCTTCCAAAAATATAGAAGATAAACCATGAAAAAATTAAAATACTGCTTGTGCATTTGCTTTCCTTGGTATGCAACAAGCGGTAATAATTTTTGTTCCTGTTTTTGTAGGACACTTGATTTTAAGATCTAAGTTTCTTAGGGCTACTCCTTCAAGAAAATTTTCTTGATTTCATTCCCCTGTACTCATCAATGTCATATCTGCAACCACCCTAAATTCCATTTGTCTGTGCTTTTAAAAGCTGAATTCTGCTCTTTAAGTAAAAAGTCAGTATATAAGAGTGTTGAAGAGGTTTAGCTTTTGGCACTCACATCAGCAAGAGATAATCCATTAAACACTGGTTGGCAATTTAAAGCTTTATGTTGCTTTGACAAATTAGAGGTTACTATCCAACACAGTTAAATAAAACTTTGTCCTGCAGTTGACTAGGGCACCATATTCTACCCTCAGGAAAAGCCATTCTATTCATAAGAACTGTCATAGTAACAATATGCAAGTGTTTTTGTTTTAATTTGCACCAGGCATGCCAAGTGAAGTCCCTCTGAAAGTACAGGAAGGAAATAGAATATCAGGACAAACATGAACTTGATTCAGGGTAACCACAAGAAAACCCACAATTTTCTAGACAAATATTTTGGCCCTATTCCTTCTTTAGGGAAGCCACTGTGAGTCAAAACATTTATCTACAGGATTTAATGTCTTTAGTCTGATTTACGGTGAGAATTTCTAAAAGATGGACTTACTTTCCTTATAAGCTCCCATGAATCCACTGCCAATTTTTAGAGCATTAAATCCTCGACTGTATTAAGACTACTTATTTTATAGACGCACACAAATTTTGGGGTTTTCATGCTACAATATAATGAAATACCTATAAAAAGATTGATGTTTTCTGAACAATATATAAAATTGAAAGAAAGAACTGCATAGTGAAGAAAAAATTTGCCAGCAGCACATTTTTCACTTGCCATCATTGTGTGGTCTGGCACTTTCCACAGTGGTAGACACAAACACCTGCCCATGTTTACAGGAGTTCCAAGGTGGTTGTAGATGTTACTGTGCATAGCTCCAGCCTTGTCTGTCTCAGAAAAGATCAAGGCACTCAGCCATTTAACACCACTTAATGTGTTCTGATACTTAACCCTCTATTAGAAAAGAAAAGGATGAAAAAAAGTGACTGATTTTGTATGCATTATAGATTCTGATTTTATAATTAATAAAATAACCTGACATAGAATAAAATGCTATCCAAAATATCTTGCTTAAATGCATGAGTAAAAATTCTCAAGCTCCTAAAAGGCAAATACGGGATTATTTCTACTTATTTTAGCTTTATGGACTAAATTATTAAAAATATATATAATTAGAATTCAGAGATAAGCTTAATTTTAAAGTAAATAGAAGATGTGAAATTTCTACAAATTGCATTTTAAGTGCATGCACACTAAGACCCCACAAGTCTACCTCATTGGCATGGGGCAACAAGCTCAAGACCAGACCTCTGAGATCCAGGGAATGTGTCTCTGCTATGCAGAAACAAAAAAAGACCTGATAGACTACCATGCTGGAGGACAGTTTACACAGTACAGAGGGATAGACTACATTTAATGGGTTAAAATTCCTCCAGATATGCTCATCAGCACCAATTTAGTGTGAAGTCCACAAGAAGAAAGTAAAGGGGGAGGAGTGAAGACCACAGCCATAGCAGTTGCTTTTGCAGAACCATGCAGACACACAGAGCCCAGCAGCAGTGGATAACATCACATTTTCAGTGCAGTGCACCCAGAGCTGGTAACATTCAGGTTTGTGAGGGCACTGGAGGAGACAGTGGGTGAGTCAGTACACTGATCCAAGGTAACATTCAGGTTTGTGGGGGCATTGGAGGAGACAGTGGGTGAGTCAGTACACTGCTCCAAGGGCACATGCAGAGCTCCTGTTTGCAGCCAGACCGATCACACCTGGCCTGCTTTGGCTCTCAAAGGTCACTTGGCTCTTTCAACTCCAAAATGGGACAACCTCACTTTCCCTGCTCCCTTGCTCATCAGAAACCTTGCTTCCCCTGTAGCTCACCCTGACTTTGCTGGGAACTGAGAGGATTCTTCCTGCATTTTCTTTAGCTTGGAATAATCATTTGTCCACATTATCAGGCACTGCACATGCACATGTCACAGTAAGCCAATTAATGAGCTCAATAGTTTAATTCTATATTTTTCTCTATCTGTATAAAAATATGGAATATTATTAAGATCCTTTTAAACAGATATTAAACACCAATTTTTGATGAAGGGCTTGAAGGCAGATGAACTATATTAACAAACTCTTGAAGCTAGGAACAAGAAACAAAAATTTCAGTCTAAAGCATATGTGAGCATATAAAAATGAGGCATGTAAATGGTATGGAGCTGTAAGCATGAAGGATAATTTTTTAATGAATATATGAATATGAAACCAACAAAACACTAAAACTGAGAGTAACATTTGTGTATATACAAAGGTATTTTCCATTGAATATCAGGATTCTAGTAAGTATCCCTTAGAAAATATAAATTGAAATTAAGGTACTTTTTGTAACCTGATGTA
>JANRMJ010120598.1:0-12703 GCA_025584955.1 Alethe diademata | reverse complement strand
AAACAAAACAAAACAAAACAAAACAAAACAAAACAAAACAAAACAAAACAAAAATAAAACACAAGCGAATTTTTGAATGTACAATGGAATTTTCATATTTCCAAAAAGATTGCAAAGAATAGAATCTTTACTATGAAAAAGACAGGGGTGGCTTCCTGAGAAAATTCTTTGAAGACCATTTACTAAGAAATCCCTGCAGTCTCCAGTTAAAAGCAAACAAGTTATACAGGAAGCTTATTCAGGAAGTGAGCACCAGTGAAGTTGTCACGGGTCATCTCCCACCCTCAGGAAAAGGTCTGCAGATGATCCCTTGCCCTTTGTTCCCCTTCAGCCCACCACCCTTCCTTCAGTGACCCATTTAGCTGTTCATCTTCTGCTTTAGGGAATGTCTCCCCACTGCCAGGGCATTTCAAACCCATTCCCTGTTGTCACCTCATCTGACATAGATTTAGTCACCCAGAAGGTTCCCAAGGCAATTGACACCCAACTGATTCATCTCTGCTGTGCTGCAATTAAAAGTCTGCCAGCCTTGCAGAGGGTTGGGAGTGTTTCTTGTTTATGATGTAGGTGCAAGTTCTCCTGCTGGGCTCCAGAGACTTCCCTGTGACAGTGGCCTGCAAGCCTGATGTCCTTCCAGAGAAAGTGCCCCCAAAAATTATGATGCACTTGAGGGGGATCTAACCATGAGCCTTTTCTTCGTGGAAATACAGGAATCAATGTGCAATGTAATTAAACCTGGAGCATTCTTAAGAAAACTCCATTACAGTCACACCAAAGTCAGCATATGCCAGACCAATAAAACAGAAGAATTAGGGAGTGGAGTAGAAAACAGCTACAGCTTGAACCAACAGGATGCACATTTTCTCTCTGCACACCAACACAAAGCTCTCACAGTGATCACAACTCAGTAGAGATTGAGACACTGCCTTAGCATCACATACAGTCCTGAAAAAACCCACACGCTAAAGAAAAGTCAAACACAGGGAGCAAACCATCATTTAAGACTTCTTAAAAGTAAATCTAAAGAGCTGCTGATGGTACTGAAGAAGTAGATGTATTACTGCTATCTCAATAATTTTAACGGGGGGTTTTGTCAGGTAGTAAAGGGACATAAAAGTAAAAATACACGTGTGTAAGGGAGAATATGCCAGAATTTATGTATCTGGATTTTAGCAAGGAATTACGTATGTTTCCACAGAAATTAAGGTAAAGAAAGCCCATGTTAGTAGCCATGTTGTAGATATAGTTAAAGACTTTTCTAAGGAATGTCAAAATGGAAAGCATGAGGATGCAGGAGAATGGAGCAAGGAAAGGTCTTGAAACCTACCAATCATTCCCTAAGGTTCTTGGCACACAGGTAGGAATGCACAAATGAAAATTGCTGATCACAATGTTAATGTTGAGGTACTGTTAATACAGAGGACTATTAGGATATCACATGGAAAGAAATAAATGACAAATGGAGCAATATAAATTGGATTAAATTCAATTATACTAACTGCAAGGTGACATGCTCAGGGACAAGTAGCAGAAATCTCTTATAAATTGGGAACTTTCAAGTGGAAACCAGCTGAGTATACCCTACAGATTTTGTTACAGCTCTTCTTTCTGCATAAATACAAAGCCCTTGTAAAACACAGGCATGAAAGAGAGAAATGCAACCAATCCTAGGTGGGACTCGGCAGAATTCCTCTCTTGGAATTCTGGGCATCTGACCATCCATGTCCAGGAAAGGTTATTTCAGATGAAACAGATATGGGCAATCTGAGAACAGTCACAAGTAAATGTGAGATCAAAAGAAAACACGGAGCAGAGAATTTCCAGAAAAATCCAGACAAAAATTGTACATACTATTAAACTGATGATCAGTCAGCTTATGAAAAGGATTGGACAAAACAGTTGCAATGATATAGGATTTGAACATTGGATGCTCACTGGAAAATCCCTAAATTTAATCAGCTGAGCAAGAGAAAAAGAGGTCAAAGAGGAGAAAGAACTCACGGAGGTTGCCAAGTAGTTTCTGTATGGGTCTTCACTCCTAGGAGGAAAGGGAAATACCTATCTTTGGTTTGTGAAGGTGAACTGCTGTCAGAGGAGCATAAGAAAAAGTGCTGAAACAACTTGACAAATTAAATTGCAATAAATCACTGAGACTGGAGCCTATTCATCTCAAAGTTCTGAAGGAACCAAACAAAATAGCTGAGCTATTAAACATATGTAATTTATCATTAAAAACAGCTACTAGATCAGAGATTTGGAGGGGAGCCAGCAGTAGTCCAGATCTATAATTTAAATAGGTACCTTGGGTGAGCCTAAGAAGCATTACTGTGGTCCTGACAGGACTGGCTAGGGGAGCAACCACGTCAGCAGCAACAACAGGGCTGGCTGCAGGAAGCCCCTTGGTGTGAGCCACTCAGGGAGGGTAAAGTATTTATCTAGCTTGGGTTTGGGGCTGTGCTATTTTGAAATATACCAGATCAAAGCTACACAGGAGGAAATCTCTGCACATTGTGGAGGTGAACAAGCTCCTGGAGTCACCCCATGGCCTTAGATAGCTCCACACTATGCTAGGAGCTCTGTGGACACCAACATGTGTTTCCCTCATATATTGACTTCTACAAGCCTACTCACCATTAAAGGATTGGATTTTTTTTTTTTTTTTGGTGGTGATGCTATTTGCTTTACTACAGTTCCTTCTATAGATCAAGATCCCATTATGCAAAATGTTGTACACACAGGAAGGACAAGTGAGCGCTATCCAATTATCCAGCAGAAACATGAGAAGTCTGGACAGGTAAAGGGGGGACTACAAGAAAACAAGAGCACAGATCAGGGAGGTAGCAGACTCTCCTGTGTACCCACTGCCAGCTTTCCCTGGAGCTGGACTGGAGGAGAGGATTGCATCCTGGGGTATCAGGTCTGAGGGGTCCCAGGGTGCAAACCTGTATCTCACTTATTTGGAAGTAGAGCATCCTGTAAATGCAAGATGGTAGGATTGGCAAGCAGACAGAATATTCTTGCTAAGATCAGTGTCCATCCCCTCCTTTCTGGTTTAGCATTACTATTGTTCTGTCTGTTTTCAGTCCTTTCTGATTTTCAGTTTAAACATTTTCTGAGAGAAGGGCAAACAACATATAATAGATTTGAGCCTAATGACAATAGGTTTGCTTTTTGAGTTCATTTTCACACACCATTTAAGAGCAGCTAATGAAGCATGTGTTAAAATCTACTGGTTTAGACATTTCTGCACGTTAAAGAATGGAATATAGCACCATAGAAAGTGCAGTTGAATTCTAAAACCTTGTGTGTTATAAACATTTGAACATATGTAGACCTAATATCATGGGGAGATTATAGCTCTTCTGCTTTTACTAGTGAACTCATAATAATAGTCTTATCTTAGTCCAATTTTTAAACATTTATTCCAGGAAAAGACTTTTTTGTTTGTTTGTTTTTAAAGACATACACAGCCTCAGAAAAATGTTATGCAAGACAGGTACATTTAAGTAATGTCAGAGAGATACCTTAAGTGGCACATGCTTTACAGCAAACTCAACCTTTAGAATTTGAATATAAGACTGGACTTTAGTAGACTTAGTCTGAAGGTTTATTCTGAATCTCTTCTGCAAGACTTGTATTGAACTGAATGCAAAATAAAGACTGTCAACAAAAGTCTGACTTTATTCTTCAAATTTTAGTAATTTCAGAGTTCTTGACCAAAGTGAAATATAGAAGATGAAGTGGAGTTGACAAAAACTTTAACTCATGTAAGTGCACCACACCTGTGCATTCATAATGATACTTAAATGCCTTGAGAAATCCAAACCATAAGGTTTTAAATAATTTCATATCCTAGACTAACACCTGGAGAACTGGGCTTGAAGTCAGATCCTTGTAGCTGCCACCATCCCCATTTTTGAGGGGGTGTCTTCCAGAAAGAGCCTTAGCAGGCATAATTTATAGAAACCCTGAAATAATGGAGCAAGGGACAAGCTTTCCTCCAACAGCAATTTCATTACCTTTGTAATGCAACATTTCACATTGTCATTATCTAAAAAGGCATAAGGAAAAAATAAAGCCTAGGAATTACAACTGCATTTTGGGAGATGGGAGATTACATAAGCATCTTTCTAGCTCTAATAGGATTGCATAGTTAAGTTGAAATATATTATTTTTTTATATTAAGAAAAAAAAATAAAAGTAAAGAATGTTTTATTAAAGTTTGAAAGACCCCTCCCCAACAACCCACGGAGGTATACCATCATTTTAAATGTAAATATAAATGAAATGTTTGCTGCTCAATGAACTTTTGCTTGAAAGAGAATTTCTGCCCTGACTGCAAGGTCTGCGGTGCTGATAATTCCTGATGCACAGACATGTAAGATTCATTGACCTATTTAAATGCATTTCCCTGTTAAGAGCCCTGATTACCAAGGACTGACCAAACTAGTCCCGCTCTGTATGTCAATTCGACATCTCCACTCCAGCATGATTCATTACTACATGATAAGGATGCCAGGAAGTAGCAAACACACGAAGTGGGGAGGGAATGCAAACGGGAAATATCTGACATTCAGAGAGGGTGCTTGAAGCTGACAGTGAATGCAAATGAACAGCCAGTTTGGACCATTTCCTGCTTATGCTAAAAAAAGGGTTGCTTTATCAGAAATGAGCCCGCTTTAAGTCCAAGAAGAGAGTAGTGCATCAACATGGTTGAGGAATATACCTAAAATCCCATTTGCTTTGAAAAATATGGGGCTATTTTGGAAGCAGGTCAGGAGACAAGCCTGTTGTAACTGACTCAGTTATAATTATAGTACAGATCAGGCCCTGACTCCACTGTAATTGTATAGCATGACAGGCTCATGCACGAACAAAGAGTAGGAGTCTTGGCTAGAGCAAGAAAAATACTAATATCATGAACATAGCAGTGAAAATCATAATTACAGATATGTCACTGCAGATGGGGGATGCAGCAGGCAGGGACTGATTCCTGGTGACCTGGGAAAGATTGACTCAGCTCTGTGCTGCTGTGACCGCTGTGTTTTGCCAGGAGGGAAATGACTGCTGGGGTGGGTATTCCCAGTGGGTCATTGCCAGAAGAGGGTGGTGCAGGGGCTCATCTCTTGCTTTGCCACAGTGCAGTGACCTCTGAAGGAGGGCAAGTGCCTGCCTCACAGAGAAAAGCCAAGGCACCAGCAGCAGGGTGCCTTCCTTGCTCCTGCAACTTGTGGGAGAGGCAAGTGGCTCCAGTGGATCACTCTGGTTGCATGGCACATCACCGTCCTCTGCCTGCTCTGCTCCCCTGCCTTTCTCTCACAAAAAGGTGTCCCTTCTCCTCAGCTAGCCAGCACACTACTTCACAAGCCACCTCTGCAGTGCAAGAGGTGACCTGCAGCCAAGGCAGGAGATGGACAGCCGGTGGTGATGCTTTTCTCCCCCTGGGTTCATAAACCACCCACAAAATCACTTTGGTGCCTTCAAAAGCATCCAGGGCACCCAGAAGAGAGCAGATGTGGAGAGACACCAAGAGCAGGTGTCTTCAGCATCTCCCCTCCTGGATGAGCTTGGCACCAAGCTCCAGGCTCCAGGGAGTTAGGGAATATCTTCCCCAGTGCCCATTCTCCTGTTACGCCTTTCCTTTAGGATTTGGTGATGATATCAGTGCCTTTTATAGAACGGGGTTAAGCACTTCAATGGGCTTCAGGGTGCCCCCTTCACAAGTTCAGGGGCCTTCTCAGGTTTATGGATTCACATCTGACCTTTTCTGCTTCCCAGAACAGCATCTTTTAATCAACAACCTCTAGGCTGCGGAGAACAAGTGGATAGATCTTTCCTTCCCACCCTTCCAGTGCTGTGTGGAAGATATCGTTTTTATAGCCCTCCAAAAATCAGTGAGAAAGGGAGACAGACATGATTATCCATTTGACATTAAACAGTTACTGGAGTTGACATTTGAGCATACAACAAAAAACCAACAGATGGATATTGGCAGATGGAGGAGCATGAAGAAACAATGAGACATCTTCAACCATCCTTCTCTGCTACTGAAACATATTATTGTTTCCCCTACCATCTCTCTTGACCCCAGCCCCATTTTCAAGTCCCACTCCATATGCTTCCTTTCTTTGCCTCCATATGTCTTAAACATGTTTAAAAAAAAAAAAAAAAGTTAGAGAAAACAGTCTCACTTGTTGTGGCCTTAGTCAGTTCTCTCTCCCCCTGTAAAATCTGCTTTCTTTTCCCCCTTGTCCATAGAAATGGCTTACAGCATTGCCAAGAAAGTCACCAGCAAGCTCATCCTCCCTTCCGTTGTAGGGTGACTGCACACCCTCCCTTCCTGAAAACCACCTGTTCTCCAGCTTTCAGAAATGCCATGCGCTTCTTGTTTTCCTCCATTCCCGTGTCATGACACACTTCCACATCTTCAACTACCCGTTACAAACTCAGCAATTTAACTTCTTCATTTCCACTCTGCTTTGCTCACAGCTGGGCTTTCCCTCACCAGCTGAACTTCCTCAATTCCCTCTGCAGAAGGAAAACCACAGGCTAACAAACTCTGAAACTCAAGCACTTTAATTAAAGTTCATTCTTTTCCCTGATGCTTGTAAGTATATCCTCTTTTTCTGACTTACTGTTTCTCATCCAACTTTTTCCACTGCCATTCAGTCTTAAAATTCACACAATTATATTTTCTCTACCATCTCCAACAAACAAACACATCAGCACCTCAAAAGTTATGGATAAGCTATACATTATCTTTTGGCTCCTGATATTTTTCCTAAACTGATTTTTATCTTACCTTTCCCTTGGATCAAATCCCATTCTTCTTCAAGTCCATTTGCTGACCTTCCTATTAAATTTGATTTTTTTGCCTCTTGCCTTCATGGACATACACATCTTAATGTCTTTCTGTGTCTCCTTCTAGTACACTTCATCTGCAGAAACCCCTCATTTGCTTCTTTTTAAGACTCTGTCCTGTCTTTTATTTCTCTTTTCTTGGTACTGATCCACTGGCCCAATCCAACTAATTTCTGTTGGCTCTCTGATGAAAAGGCTATAAATCCTACCTTCCCTGCTCTTAATATTAGAAATTACTAATGAAGATTAATGGAGGCATTAGCCCAGATGCAAGCGAACTTCACTGCTTTTTTACTTGTATTTCATTGTTTATTTGAGAATTTCATTTGTGATTATAATCTGTGATAAGACTTTTGCATTTTTTGATGTACCACTAAGTATCTGGCACGCTTTGAGATGTGTATGAATTACACTCGAAAATGTCACAAAATTGAACTAATGTTTAAAGCTTTGCAAAATTAATCTCTCCCAAATTCTGATGTATGAATTCAATACTTCATTTGGAATCTGTCATGAAATCTAATTACAGTGGAAGGTGAAATAAAGAAGAGTAGTATGAACATTTTGCATACCTGCTATTCACCATCTGTTCTCTGTGATAGAATGATACTGTTTTCTTTACAGAGGATTTTGACTTGATGGAAAAGGGAGAATTGCACTTTTTATTATACTGCAGAAATATTTTAATTTTGTTTTCAAGTACCAAATAAAACAAATTTAATATCCCTTAGTGGGCTGTGATGATATATTAGATGACTTCTAACTTCAGAAGCCATAAATTAGGATGCCATTACCAGGAAATCATAGTACTGCCTAACAGGGCTGTGAGACATCAACAGTAATTCCCCCACTCACATTTTGGAGTCTTTTTATGCTTAATTTTGATTATGGGCTCTAAAAGGTGAAGTCACAAGCACTGGAAGTTACCCTAAAAATGTATTGAGGTTTTCATATAGAATCACTGAATGGTTTAGAGTTTGAAGGGATCTTACAGATCATCGAGTTCCAACCCCACTGCCACGGGCAGGGACACCTTCCACTGGACCAGGGTGCTCAGAGCTCATCCAACCTGGCCCTGAACACTTCCAGGGATGGAGCATCCACAGCTTCTCTGGGAAATCTTTGCCAGGGCCTCACCACCCATTAGGTGTGGCAGGGGCTCTACATTCTCCTCCACACCTTCTCTTCTCCAGGCTGAACAAGCCAAACTCTCCCAGCCTCTCCATAGCAGGGATGTGCCATCCCTCTGAGCAGCTTTGTGCCTCCTCAGGACCCACTCCTGCAGATCCACGTCCTTCTCATGTTGGGGACCAGAGCTGGACACAAGACTTCTGCTGGGGTATGGAGAGTAAAGGTTGGAATTATTAGGAAAAAAAGTGCTATTACAAGATTTGCAATAATTTCATGAACGCTGGCGAAACAGAGTGAAAACACGGGCACAGGCATCTTAATGGACTGACACGTGGGTTAGGTCATGGTGAGAAATGTGCTTTACCCACAATGTGGATCCCTATTTTATCCCTGTTTACCTTAACACAGGAGTCGGGAATTAACACAGGAGTCGGGAATAAGGGATTGACTGGTCGTGTTTAGATTGGCTGCAGGTGTAATTTCTCCTGCCTTTTTAGAGTGAATTCCCACTTCAGGAACAGCCTTTTCCCCCCCCCTTACCTCTACTATTCCCTTTCTAAGCGGTCCATCCCCGGGAGCTCCACCAGCCTGGGCTACCTGCTCCTGTTCTTTAAAGACCTTCTCTTTGCTAAGCGGGGAAGGGTTAATTTCCACCCCAGACAGTGCCCTGCTGCTCCGGTAATGAGTAAGCAGCGCTGCTGTCTGTCGATATCTCGGTGTGAACTCGGGTAACCCAGCTGAGCCCGGCTCTGGGGGTGCGGGGTGAGCCAGCCTGACCTCCCCGACCTTGCCCAGCCCGGGGTCCGGCCGCCCCTGGGCGTGTGACTGCTGCGTGCTGCTGGCCCGGGTGCCAGAGCCTTTTATAACAACTGGGGCTGAGTCAGCTGCTGGAGGTAACGTAATACACCTCGCTCAATAGCTCTGTGTTGCACAACATACGATGTGGCAGTTCCTTTCTAACTTGGGGAGCCACCCAGTCTTTTTAGGATTTCCAGGAAGGGCTTGCGGCATTTGACCTTCAACTGTTATTAAAAGAAGTCAAAGATTGTATAACAGTCTGTCAGAGCTTTGCATTTCTTAGTGGAGTTATGTTTCGGCGAATGCCTCAACATTTCTGAGCTTCACAGGTTCTTTATCCCTTTACTTGTTTATCCTCTGGTAAGCATTTATTAATAGAGAGACTTATTCCTTTACTGTACTTGTTTATCTTTCAGGGGGGTTGTTTTGTTTTTCAATTTAGAAGCAGAAGGGTCTCCCACGCATTTCACATTTCTGTCTGCGGGTGAAGTCACTGCATGGCTTTGATAGCAATCTCCCAGCTGTCCGTTTTCGCCCTGGAATCCCTCCCTTCGGCTGATTTGCTGCATTATCACCATAGTTTTTGACTAAGACTATTAATCCACCTGTCCCTCTGTGAAAGCAGCTAGATTGGTTTGTGTAAAAGGGGAGTAAGATGGTATGAACTGTAAGTCTGCTATTAATCCTGTTAATAAGGGATTAAAGAGAAGCCCTGTGAGTAGGGAAGGCTGATTTGATTGTTTGGGACTGTAACTCAGCTCTCCCTTATGAAAGCAGTGTTTGCTGTGCATCGCATCTTGTCATTTGCATATTTGGTCTCTGAGGAAATCAAGGTTAAATATAGCAAGGAGATTCTGCTGGCTTAAACTGGTAGCACAACTGTGCTCCTTCAGCCTAGCAGTGCCTCGGATAGCACAAGGAGGAACCCTGCCTGCTCCTGCCTGGCAGTGACTGCATCCTATAATGCGACTTATATTGTCAGCTTATGCTTTGCCTCTGACCTTTATGTGCACTTTGCTTATGTACCAGATAGGATGCATGCCTTATTTTAGAAGGAAAGAAGCAACAGAGGAATGGACTAAAATAAATATCTTGCTGCTGCTATTTTCAGTAAAAGGCTTACAAAAGCAACAGCAGCAGAAAGCTGAAGAGCACCATATATTCCCTGGGCAAGGCAAGTGTATGAAGCAACATCAATCTCATTTAAAAAAAAAAAAAAGATACTGTCTATGTCTTAGAGCTTAGCATTCTGCTTCCTCCTCAGCCTTAGGAGAAGGCCTATAAATTATTAATACTAACATCAGTGTGAGACAACAGATGGTAAAGATTACTTGGAAAAAGTCTTCACATTAACATATTAGGGCCCTGGTTTCACAGCATGTTGGGACTGTTTCCTGATGCTGCCAGCCAACCTGGCCCTGGGAGAAACCTCCCAGCGGAGGGGAATCCTTGGGCAGCAGCAGGAAGGTCCTGCCCTGGTTCAGCTGCAGAAAGAGCCACCCAGCTGCCCCTGCAGAGAGGGCTGGGCGTGTGTCATAACACCCCTTGGACACCACACTGGCCCCATGAGGCTCCTGGCATCTGCTGCCAGGGGCCAGGCCAAGAAACAATGAGCTCAGGGGGAAAGGTTTCAGATAGCTGAAAAATTTATTCCTTGCTGGGCTGCTTTCAGGTGGCATCATTTGTGTTGTGTGCTCTGAAAAATAAGAAATACACATTTACAGGTTTTGTACTTTTCTTGAGCGGGGAGTGATATGAGATTCAAAGTGACATCTAAGTGCATTACCCAAAAATCTTGCATGTGATTTTAAAATACTCATTTTATTGTTCCCTACAACACATTACTTGAGCTTCTCCAGGTTTACAAATGTATTAAAACTAGTATCAAGCAAGTAAATGAGAAATTCCTTGTAAGAACACAGGTCTATTGCCTTGTCTCTCAAGCCAGCAGTTGGTACAGCAGAACACATCTGTAGTCTTGTTTTGGAGTTACCTCCTATGACCCCCCACACTGCTCACACCACTTTTGAGGATAACTCAGTTCCAGAATCTCTGAGAATGAATTTATCCAGCCTTTTAAGGGACTTGTACAGGAGACATTTTCTCATGTCCCATTAGTTCTGCAAATGCATATGCCATGTGAATGTTTCACTGTGACTTAATTACGGCTTAAAAACATAATTCTTATGTTCCTGCATCCTCTTGGTGTCATGAAAATTTTCCATAAAGCCAAAATAATGAAAACACAAGCAAGTGCTACTGTTCTCAGAGTGCTGGGGCTCTGTGAGTTGAGCAGGAGCCAGCTCTTCATTTATCAGCTTGCTGGAATCTTCTGCTCCCAAGAGATGGGCAGTGTGTGGGTGAGGGCACAGAGTGATTGCTGGAAAATGCCTTTGACAGTGTCACTGCTGTCCTATTTTCATAATGAGTACCAAAGCCTTGGTTAGCAGCTTTTGATTCCCGCCTCACCACTTTCATAACCTAGTGATATCTGATTTACTGAACAGACACTGTTATCCCCCCATGTGTGTGTTGTGTTGCCCTGCAGAGTCCCTCGTTGCCTTGGCTCTGGCTATCCCTCTTTAAGGGAAAATGTCTGTGTTTGCACAGCTGCCAACCCAAAACCCTCGCAGTGAAACTGTTGCTTATTTCTGTGCATCCAGACTTCCCCTGCAGGCGTTTCTGGCTTCACGTTCAGTTTACAGGATGCCTTGGGAAGTTGGGTGCTCTGCAGGGGTTTGCTGTTGCTGTGGGATTCTGCAATTTGTCACAACCCTGAGATGCCACCCTGGAATCAGTCGGCCCTTGAAATGTGTTCATTTGGGAATGAGGTGGTGGAACAACTGTTTGAAGATGCCTTATGTGCCAGTTATAAAATGTTGATTTCTGACTTTAATTATTAGGTTTTTTAATCCTTTAACAATATAGTCAACAGGTGCTTTTACTAAGGACAGGTTAATCAAGTCTACTTAATATGATTTCAGAAATATTTTTTCCCCTCTAAAATTCCACTTACTATCATAGTGCCTAATTTTGTTTTATAAAAATTCCCCAAAGATGCAGTCGTAGGGCCATTGAAGGTGCAGGGAACATTTAGGTTAAGGTCAGCAGGGAAAGCATTCAGAGAACAGTATTAGTGGCACAGAAAAGGGTTCAGATGTTAGCACCTGGTATTTTGAGATCACCTCTACCTAAAAACAGCTACACTGGCACAGATTTGCATTTGCCTGTGGACGACTAACAAGTGTTTACAGGCTCTGGATTACAATGGTGACAATCTGTTATGTCACCAATAATCTTGTTTCCAAGTGCTGCGTGTGGGTAATTTGTAATCTGCTTTCTGCGACCGAATATACCCCTAATGACTTGTTTTTGTTGGCTGATTTTACAGGGACTTGGGAGTCAAGGTCTCCTTTGTCAGCTGGGCACAACCCAGTGGAGGATACAGAGCTGCTCCCCAGCCCCCTCCCACTCAGTGATCATTTTGGGTCCTGGGGGAGAGCTGTTGCCAAGGTTTTGAGCAGAAATTGTAGGTCAAAGGGATTTTAGGTTATTTATTTGCCTCCTGGATGAATTTCCAGATTCTTCACCCCATTGCTGGTATCAGAAGGGAGATAACACAGGCCTCCAGAGGCAGAGGTGGCAACTCTCTGCTCCCACCAGAGCAATTCCCAGGGAAGGTAGCTAAGGCTCCCAGAGGTCAAAGGAGAAAAGCAACAAGACACCCGTAAAAACAGAAGGGTGATAAGATACGTGTGAAAGCAAGATTCTATGGCTGTACAAGCTGTCCTGCACTTGTTCTGCCTGCTTGCTGAGCTGGCAAGCTCCAATTCAGAGTCATGGAACCTGCTTAGTCTGTGTCCATCCATCCATCCATCCATCCATCCATCCATCCATCCATCCATCCATCCAT
>JANRMJ010120405.1:0-10523 GCA_025584955.1 Alethe diademata | reverse complement strand
AACCATTCCCATTCAGTGATGGATCTTACAGGAATGACTGTGCCTCTGCTGCTGGTCAAGCCCTTTACACCACACTACACCTGCAATCATCCCTGTGATGCACTGATAATTATGAATGCTCTGCTCTGCAGCAGAACCTACCCTGGGTAGATGGTCTTGCCCAGTAATAATCAATGGCCCTGATGCTGAGGAGATGTGGTTGCAATTAAAGCAGAATCAATGTTTGTCCTTGGATTGTGTGGTTTTGCTATCTGGTTGCTGTATTTTATGCATAGGACAGACCAAGCTGTAGCCTAAACACAGTTTGCCCTCTTCCAAGCACTTTTCAGTCTTTGCCTGGTAGAGCACTGCAAACCCCCTTCAAGCTCTTTGCTATGGAGATGGTTTGTGCATTAACTCACCTGTATTCCCTGTGCTTCCCTGGGGGCTGTGGGAAAATCAGAGGCTAGATCCCACACCCGTGCTCTGAACTTCACAGCAGCCTTGGCACTCTTACAAGGGGCTCTAAACCACAAGGAATTCCACCTCAGATTGAGGAAGAACTCCTTTACACTAAGGGTGGTAGACCACTGGAACAGCTGCCCAGGGAGATATGGAGTTCTCTCTCTGGAGCCATTCCAAACACACCTGGAGGTGTTCCTGTGTCACCTGCTCTGGGTGACCCTGCCTTGGCAGGGGGGTTGGACTAAATGATCTCCAGAGATCCATTCCAAACATCTCTGTGATTCTGTGTATCTTCCTGCCTGATCCAAAAAACCCATCATCAGCTCTCTCTGGCACTGGTGGGGTGGATGAGCCTCACTCCTCCCACCCCATTTACTGCAGCACCCATTCAGAAACCCTGCTCGCTGACACATAAGGATATAATTTGGTTACTTTTCCTGCAGGTGGTCGGCAAATTGTTGAGCTAATCTTTGCGCTGCAATGTTTGCTCTCAGATCAGTAAGTGTAACTCAAGATCATTCAATTGGGAGGCAATATTTGCACAGTGCAAAGGCTGACACAGTCACCAGGCTTGGTTATCCTGCTTGTGTAAACAACTTGATGCTGTAATTTTCTCATTACCATTAAATTGCTGTTTTTAATTTGTCTCAGAAGCCTCTGTACTTTGAGAAATGGCTGGTTTAGAGAGATGTGTAAATTATGTGTGCCCTGTAACAGTGTTCTGGAAAAGGAAAATCCAATCCTGTTGTAGCTAAACTGGGTTGCACTGAATTCCTCAATGTATTTACACCCACAGGATTTTCAGCAAGTTAGCCTTAAAACTCTGCACTAGGATAGTTCCCACTGTAATAAATAATCTGTCTCTGAATATCATGCTGTAAATAAACATTAGGAAGATTCTTGTGAATTAACAAGGAGTTACCAGGCAGAAAACACACACTCAGTGAGACAAGGCACTTCATGTGCTCCAAGACAGTTCCTCAGCTTCCCAGGGTGTTTTCTTTAATAGTTGAAATTGAGATTTCTGATTTTAGATTTTCTCACCACCCATCCTGACCCTGAGAGACCCAAGAACAACACTTTAGTCCTCATGTGAGTGTAGTAAAGGGACAGGGACCTTCCCAGAGGTTTCATGGTTTGATTAATTATGGAGTGGATTTATAGTGTCCATATTCCCCCATTATTTGGTGTTTTACATGGAATTTGGGTGAGTTTTGTTGCCTGTGTGTACAAAGATGGGATATACACCTGGGGTATGCCCTCCTGACAACAGTGATGTCTTTTCAGTATCCTCCCTACAAAAGCACCATTAGATTTAACTAATCCTCCGTGTCCTTAATTAAATACTTCTGGAGCAAGGAGCCTTACCTTCTGTGCTTCAAAATTACAGTGATTACTCCCCTGCTGAATAAACCTTTTTTTTTTTTTTTTTGGTGGTTGTTTCTTAGGTTGCTTTGCTGGTTTTGTTTGGGTTTCGTTTTTTGTTTTTGGTTTTTTTTTTTAAAACAGAAATTAAGCTGTTTCTCATGCCATTGTCCATTGCAAACTGGCTTGAGACTGACTTGTGCCATGGCCTCTGACCTCCAAAACTGCCCACTCATTTTTTTCCTGAACTAATCAGCTCGATGAACTATTTACAGTTGGCTTTTGGGTCTTCTCACTGCTTCTGCGGCTGCCCCTGTCTGAGTAATTAATGATGCTGTGGCTTGTTTATGGTCTTGAGTTACTAATGCTCTTGGCTGCAAATGCATTTTTACCTCTGGGACAAGCCAGTTTCCTGGTTCTAGTCCCACCTCACCAGCCCAGGTCAAATTTTTGTGTGTAAACAGATTTATCCTCTAATAGTTTGAGAGCGACCAGAGTCATTCATCAGTCCCATAGAGAACATGCCCAGCCAGATTCTTCCCTTCTTGTGCCTGTGAGACTCAGCAGAAGTCAGAAAGATTTCTGCAGGACAGCTGAAATTAAAAAAAAAATACGAAAAAGGGAAAAAAAATATTTTCTTTTTAACTCAGGGTACAAGCAGTCTCAGTTAAAGATATTGGATAGGCATCACATGTCCAGCCATGAACCCAGCCCTGTTCCTGCTGTATCAATGCTTTTGGGAGCAATTAAAGAGGGGGCTGGTGGGATAATCCCACCTGCATTTGAAAGCTGGAGTAGTGGGTGAAGAGAAGTCACACAGCAGTAGATGATGCAGACAGGGATAAAAATATCACCTTTTGGCCTTGGGAATGGTCTGTTGGGCTATGTTCCAGGCTTGTTCTGTCCCAGGCAGTCATGCCAAGAATGCTAAGTCATAAGGCAAAACTGAGCTTGGTCTCCCACTCTCTCTGGAAACCTGTTCCAGTCTCTCCATGCAGGTGCATTCAGACACATTCTGTTCATTTCCATCCTTGGTTTATTCATAGCTACCGTTCCTACCAGTCTTCTTGGGGATGATGTTGTCTGTTGGATAAATTATTAATTTTTTCACATTGTATAACTCCCTAGAAATATTCCTCTCCAGTTTTTTTATTTTTTTTTGTTTTATTTTTGCTGTTTTTTTTCTTTGTTTCAGTTTTTTGTTTGTTTGTTTTGTTTTTTTTCTGGGGGCCAGTTATTTGTTTCTTTGTTCATTTTTTGAATGTGTCTAAGGCTACTTCCTTAGTGATTTGTGACTTGAGCACAAAAATTTCTGCCATTTTTGGAAGCATTTATTTCAGAAACCAGAAGAAGACAGTCCCATTATCTCTCTACCTTTGTTGCCCAGTTTGGTTACCAGTGTCTGCTCAGGTTACCCATGGTTGGGATTTTTGGGGTGTCCTGAGCAGGGCCAGGAGTTGGACTCAGTGATTCTTCCAACTCCGGATATTCCATGATTCTATGAAACAGAAGTGATAAAGGTGAGTGTGGTGCTTTCACTGAGAGGATGGAAGTAGATTTTCCATTTCAATTTTTTCCAGGGGTACACCTTTCTCTCTTACTTTCTTCTCCCTCACATCCATCTTGAAAATGCCTCAATCAATGGCAAATTTGGAACACTGTAGTGATGTGCATGTGAATAAAAGTCCTTTATGGTATTGCTGAGCACTCTGTAGGATCCACCAGACTCCTTTTGCACTCTGATTTCCTAACAAACTCAGTATAGGCTACTTAAATATTTGAGGGCAGCTTCTCTGGAATTGCTGGATGGTCAAGAGAAATGTTACAAATACATTCTACTAATTTCTTTTTGGAAGTCAGAATCCATATATTTGTCCACAAAATGAGACATTGTGCTTTGGCCTTAGTAGAGAGAATTTTTAATTTTTTTTTTTTTTGGCAGCTTTATTTTTGTTTTTGCACAGTATATTTTCTGTTCTCTTTGGGATGGCCCCATTCCATCTTTCCCACAAAGCTGTATATATGTCTTAATTCTCTCAGTGAGCAAAATTCTTATACACTGCAGAGAATGAAAAGACAATTGCAAAAGTCCTCTGTTTTTGGTTTATATAAAAAAGTACTTTTACAGAGTGGTGAAGTGCAGGCAGGAGGCTGCTCTTAAAGAACAGCATGAATGAGAAACCTGTCATTGTCTTGGGGGATGCTGTTATACAGAGGGAGACCTCCCCATGCCAATTGAAATTCCACATCTTTGCAGTTGTGGTGAGTATTTTTCAGTTAATTTGGCAAAGGGTTAAAGGTGTGACAAGCAGGAGTGGCAGGGAATGATGCCAAGAGACAGGTTCAGATTCTCTGGGCACTGGGCAGCATTTTGCTTGTTAATTCTACTGACTGTAGCAAATAACTTGCATTTGCATCCCTTTCAAGTATGTGTAGGAGGGAGGAGCCTGCACCAATTTGTCTGGTTTAATTATAGATGTTCTACCCACCTTCCTAATTGCTCCTTCATTAAGAAGTAGCTTGTTTCTTTTTTTTTTTCCCTAGGAGCTAAAGATAATCAACTTTTGTTTGTTTCTGTAAATATTTTTTTTTCTGCCCTTGAGGAGATAATTATTTCTATTGTTGCATGAAGATGGTGGCCAATACAGGAGGAATAATTAGAGCAGATGGCTGAAAATACTTCCCTTGTAAAAGACATCTAGTATAATAAAATACCTCCCCTCCTCTTTTGTCTCCTTCAAACACACGTTTTTCCTCCCTTCAGGTGAATGGGAGTTGGGTGAGGGGGTGTAAATCTTTTCCTGATGTATTAAACTGAGGAGCTGTTCAGAGTTCACAGCCTGGAAAGCGAGCTCCCCGTATCCATCAGTGAAACTGAAGTGTTTTCAGGTGTGGAGTCCTGGGTGTGTGGCGTGGGGGGATCTGCTCTGCACTCCATCACTGGGAATGCTCACCTTGGCTCTGGTGGTGGCTGAGCACAGCAGCCCTTGCTGTCCATCCTCACTGCTCACATGGCAATCTGTCAGCACCAGGCAAAGGCTGCTCTCCTGGCTGCCAATCTCTGCTGTGTGGGCACCATTCCAAACCTTTGTCCATTCGTGGATGTGCTGCTGGGACAGGGGAAACTTCTTCCTGCTAGAGACTGCAGGAGCCCACACCTGCTCCATGTCCTGTCACTGGGTCTGGGGAAGGGATTAATTTGGGGATAGAATTGGTGGGAAAACCCTCCTGCTTTCAGGATTCTCCCTCTGGCCCTGTCACAGGTAACCCTCAGCTGGAATCCACAGCCTGGAGCTGGAATGGTTTGGGTTGGGAGTGGCATCAAAGAAAATATTCTTTAAAACCCCTGCCATGACCAGAGACACCTCCCACTACCCCAGATTGCTCCAAGCCCCATCCAGCCTGGCCTTGGACACTTCCAGGGATCCAGGGGCAGCCACAGCTCCCCTAGGAAACCTGTGCCAGGGCCTCACAGTAAATAATTTCTCCTTAAAATCTGGGGCAGAAGGGAGAATAGTGAGCACAGCAGGAAGCAGGGTTTGTGTTTAACTACATCACTGCTTCTTGGTTTTGTTTTAAAATTTATTTTCTGATGAGAGGATGAAAGCTCTTATCTTTGTGCCTGTAACTGTTGTTGCAGTCCCTTTTTTTGGGACTGCACTCTAAACAAACCCCACTTAACTAACAAAATTGTAAAGTTATCCAAAAGTGTGATCAAATTCTCTATTCTGTGTCTAAACAGGAGTTTCTCAACCCTTTAAAGCCCAAGCATTGCATTTTGGTGTCCTTCCCATTTGTGAATTGTTTACCAGCCTGGGTGGGAATGCGAGTTTTTTACTGTTATTTATTCAGTTGTTGCAGTCACTGCTGCTGTTTCTGAGTCACAAGCACAAGCTGACAAACTGATCCTGAGAGACTGTGTCCCCAAAGGCTGACAGAAAGGCAACCCCAGCCTGGCTGACAACAGCAGCAGCTAAAAAAACATAAAATGGAAAGAAATCTGCCTGGAAAAGGAAAAAAGAAGGTGCAGTAGGCAGGAAAGGGGATAAGGTGCTGAATTGCAAAGAAATGATGTGTCTTCTATTGTATGCTACAAAAATGTTATTTTTCTTTTTGTGCTGGCAAAACCACTACATTAGATTGGTGTTTTCACTCGGTTGAACTGAAACCACAACACTTTTACATAGTTCATTAATTATTTTGAAGATATGATTGGGAAAGAGTTGATACCCCCCCAAATTAACCTGTGTTGTAACAAGCTATGGGCCTGCTACACAAGTGTTGGGCTTGATGTGAGTTGTGCATAGAAAGAATCTCAGAATATTCTGAGTTGGAAGGGACCTGCAAGGATAATTGAGTACAACTCCTGGCTCTCACAGGACACCCCAAAGATCCCATAATGTGCCTAAGAGCTTTGTCCAAATGCTTCTGAGCTCCATCCAGCTTGGGACTCTGATCTGGAGAGCCTGTTCCAGTGTCCAAATTCCCTCTGGGTAAAAATCCTTGCCCTAACAAATAAAATTTGCTGTGAGCATGACACATTCCAAATGGATGTCAGAGCTGGAAAGCCCTTGCAGGACTCTGCTCATTGAATTTTCAGGTCAGATCCCTTCCCAGCTCCTTCTGCTCTTTGGTGCCCCAGGAAGAACAACTGGGCTTTCTTCGGGATTCCCAGGGCTGGTGATTTCCTACCCACAGGAGGTTTCTGCCCATATTTTGCAGGTTTGGCTCCCTGCTGGGTTAATGCCATCTGCTGTGCTGGATTCTAAATGTGAAATATTGCCAGAGTGGGTTTTCTATGGGTGTGTGATGTGAGGGCACACCCTGCAACAGTTTGGGGGATGATTTTATGTGTTTAGTTCAGGTTATAAATGTTTATTTAACTCATTACATTGTATAAAATACACAGCCAGAAGAGACTCATGCCTGGATTTATCGGTTATCACAAACCTTGCAGGATTGCAGAATCTTTATGTTTTGCTTCTCCTGTTAAATCTCGTTGAAATTGGCCAGGTTCAAGTGTCAGCTCTGAGAGATGGCTGCAGAGATGTTATGGTCTCACGAGCTCTGTTTCCTCCAAATCATCTTTCCAGCTCTGAGTCCAGAGTGTGGAGCTGCCACCCCACTGCAGCCAGCTCCAGCTTCACACCTCAGGGTTTGTTTCGTGCCAGCTCCTCTCTCTGCCATCCTGACTTTCCAGTTCCCTGCTATCTTTCCTGAAGCTGGAAAAAGCACAGGAGGGAAATGGCCAGCACCAGTGGTGGACAAAGAGCTTTCCTTGGCTCTGCAGGTTCCTTCTGGTTCATTCAACAAGCACACATGGGGTGCTGTTGCTGGTCTTCAGCCTCACTGAGAAGTATTTCAGTTAAACACCAGAGGTCAAATACAAAGTGCCAGGCAGGGGAAAAAAAAAAAAGATAAAGAGTTTTGCTTGTCTGAAAAAAACTAGCGAGAGGGACGTTTTGATTCTGTCACCCACCCTGCTTAAAGAGAGATGTGCAATTAGTTTGTTCATGTTATTTTACCATGGGCCGCTTAAATGGAACTGGACATAAACACCATCACCCTTCAGCAAAGGAACTTGAGAATTCTGTTGCAGCTGGCGATTGCACTGGGCTTTTCCCCCAGAAATCAGGGATGATAATCATATGAGATTCACAGAGTTGAGGAAAACTGTACTGGGGGTTTAGGGCAGGTGCCTGTTTCACTAAACTTGCATTAGACCACACCCTCTTCTCTCAGAGATCTTAAGGAGGTGCTCTTTCATCTTAGGGAAGGGTGGAGGACTGCAAGAGAAGAGTCACCAAACAAAATTGTTTGATGTCTTTCCTCAATCCCTACAGAGCTGCCTTCTCTCTAACCCCCCTGTACATTCCTCTGTGCTGTGGTAATTTAAAGTATATTCCTTGAGCAAGCCCTCTTTTCTCCTCCTTAAACGGATTCTTTGGATTAATTCTCTCTGTGGTAATGCAAGGATAGTACAAGTGATTATAAACAGCTCTTGATGTTGTGTTATTAGCTGATGGTCACCTGTTTAATTTTATTTATAAAGAAGAAAAAATACAAATCAGAAATCACTTGAAATACAGGTATTTCAGGTATTTCACACAGGTATGCACATGACAGTGGACTAAGCCAGACATTTTCTCACTGGAAACTTTTAGGTATGGACTGGCTGGAAAAATAGAGGATTTTATGACCTTGATTACCTAATTTTCTCCCTCAATGAGGGTGGTGAGGCCCTGGCACATGTTGTCCAGAGAAGCTGTGGTTGACCCATCACTGGAAGTGTCCAAGGTCAGGCTGGACTGAGTTTGGAGCAGCCTGGGATAGTGGAAGGTGTCTCTGCCCATGGCTGGGGGTGGAAAGAGCTGATCTTTAAAGTCTCTTCCAACCCAAACCATTCTGTGATTCTCTGATTCTACTGTCATGTACAAACATTGAGTTTTCTGTGCCAAATGGTGTTGGTAGAACTGAACAGACATTGAGTCCTCTAAGTGGTGACTGCAGAAACTGATCAAGCTCAAACACTGAATTTAGGTAGAGAGAAGCTTAAGTGAAGAACTAAGTGTTTTCTAATTAGAAATCCCTAGATGCCATCTTAGAAGAAAAAAAAAGAAGGTCAAATTCAGAAGAGGAATTTATTCTTCTTAACTCTTGCAGGGCTTCTATCAACAGCTCACTAAGTGCTAGCAAGTGGTGCTAGCAGGAAGGTCTGGTACATTTCTTACAGCCTTGCTTGCCCAATAGAGTTGGATGGTTCTAAATGATTTCAGAGGGTCAGAGTGATGTCAGAGTGACTTAAAGGCATTCAACAAAACTTAACCAAATGTTTCTGTGGATCCCACCATTTCACAGCTGCCTCCTCCAGTGCTGTGCTGGTGGCATTGGCAGCATTTGTGCCCGACAGGAATTTGTGGAATTTGCAATTTTACGCTACAGTTGGCTTGATAAGCAGTGTACACACCTTTCTATGAATTGTCTCCTCCTTTGAGATAAAAACAAGTTTAATTAGCTGTTTTTCAGTGGATCTGTTGTATATTTTATACAATTTGCTTCAGAGCATTGTCAGTGAAGAGTAATTCACAGCCTCTCTGGAAAGATAAAGGGTAAAGGCATCTATCCTTTCAGCTGGAAATTTGTCCTAAATCTCTGAACTATATATGTTTACAACCAATGAAAATTAAACTTGTGCTACTACACTTAGCAACCATGCAATAATTTTACTTCAGTAATGATGAAGTGGTTCACTCTCTCTGACACCAGAGTTTTAGCTCCCAAGAATTTTTCACTGCCTGTGTGTTAATGCAGTCCCAGGCTTCATTCTAAACTGAACCAAGTTAATTCCCTTTGCAGAGAAATCACAGAATGGACTGTAGAAAATCCCAGCACCCAGCCAGGGTGGATATCAACCAGTTGTATCATTTAGCCTGGGAACCATCACTCATTCCCTGGTGTAAATAATTAGAATAGAAGGATGACAGAGTGGTTTGGGTTGGAAAGACCTTAAAGCTCTTCTGAAGGTCCATGGGCAGGGACACCTTCCACTGGCCCAGGGTGCTCAGGGACAGCACTATGGGAGATATTCTATAAAACATCAGGCACATAAAGCTAAACCTGAAAACAGCACAGTAAAAGAGAATAACGATCATAACACCCCCATTATTGATTCACCTCAACTCAGCTCCCGAGCAAAAGCTTTAATGCACTCGATGTGCTCCATTTGAAAATGGAGTAACTCTGTTTTGCTTTTGTCTTGAGGTTATTCTTTCCACTGCTGTTTTGGATTAGCACAGCACAGTGAGGACCACAAATATTTCCATGTCTGGTTTCTCCCCACCACCATCTCAGATGAGCTGAGGATGCTCTTGCTGGTTCACATATGAGACAAAATAATATGTTTTGGATGTCTATGTCCCCACTTGTGCACATGTGTCCAGGCATAAATATTCACACTTTCTTCAAGAAATTCACCATCAGGGCCCTAAATAACCTGGTCTAGTGGGAGGTGTCACTGCCCATGGCAGGGGGACTGGAAGCAAATGACGTTTGAGGTCTTTCCATCCCAAAAAATTATGTGGTTCTATAAAACCTTCACTGCAAAGTACATGCTTGAAGTTTAGAGGTGAGGAGGAATCTTTAAACTCAGGAATCATTTTGCCGTTGCACATCATGAGTCAGTCTATTAGCAGTTTTCAAGTTATTCAGTGCTTTATTTGGAACTGCTGTGCTCACCCTCAAAGCAGAGGCAATAATAACACTGGATAAGCTGAGAAAGCTAAAAAGGTATTTGAGGGGGGGAATGTCTGTCTAAATGACGATGAGCAGCAGGAGAGACTTTGGAAAAAAAAATCACAAAAAACCTCTAAAGCAAAATACTGCCCATCCAGCAGGATGTTTTAATTCTAAGCTCTTCAGGCTATTTCTATGACACTGCCAGGAAATAACAGTGCAGTTCTGCTTCTCGGGAGGCAGAGAGAGACACACACCAGGAAACCTGGGGTTGGTCTGCAGCCAGACCTGCAGCAAATCCCTCGTTCTCCAGACCAGAACAAGACAAGGGGCAACCCCCAAATTGTGTCAGGCACTCCTGAAGGCCAGGAATGTTATAAAGAAACAAAGTCTCGATATTTATCAAAATTTAGATTGGTTTATTTTATATAGACAGAGCAAGCAGCACGCTGGGGAAAACGTGAGGGGTCACCGCCCGCTCC
>JANRMJ010119622.1:0-12764 GCA_025584955.1 Alethe diademata | reverse complement strand
GGGGCCGCGCCGCGGGAGGTACGGGGGGACGGCTTCGCCCTCCGAGCCGCGACCTGAGCGCGGGTGGGCGGGGAGCGCCCCGCGCCGCGATAAATAGCGCTGTCCCCCGGCTGACAGCCCGGCCCGGGCGTGCGGGGGCCGGCGGCAGCGCTCGCCGCCGCTCTGGGACGGCCCGGGGGCTCGCGGTGACTCCGCTCCGCCGCCCCGCTCCTGCCCCCGCCCGGGCTGTGATTTTTGTGTGTGTGTTTGTTTTTTGGGGAGAGCCAGAGCTGGGGAGGACCGGGAGAGCCCGGGTCCGAGCTTTTTACCTCTCTCTCCCTGCAGCTCAGGGGAGATGCTGGAAGCGGCGGTGAGTTCGCAGCGCCCGAGAAGGGCGGCGAGAGGCGTGTAGAGTCCTGCGGTCCCCAGCGGCAGCCGCTGCCCCGCGACCCTCTGCCGGCCCCTCCGCGTCCCGCACGCCGCCGGCCTCGCCGCCCCTCGCTGCCGCCGGAGGAGCCTGCCCACCCCAGCGGCCCAGGATGCAGTTTCGCCTCTTCTCCTTTGCCTTGATCATCCTGAACTGCATGGATTACGGCCACTGCCAGCCCGGCCGCTGGAGACGCAGCAAGAGAGGTGAGTGCCGCGGGCTGCGCAGCCGGGGCAGCTGCGGGGACGAAGGGCCGCTCTCCGGCAGGTGACCGCGCCCCGGCTCCGCGGGCACCGGGCCGGCACGTGGGACGGCAGCGGGGCGAGCCCGGGGCCGTGGCGACCGCTCCGCGGGGCTGCTCGCCGCCGTCCTGCTGCGGAGGTCGAGCCGGGAGCGGGAGGAGCGGCGCGGACGTGAGCTCCGATGGGAAGGGACCGGCCGGAGCCCGGGGCTGCCGGGGACGCGAGTGCCGAGGGTCGGGGCGCGGCCCCCGCGGCGTGTCCTCCCGGCGGGGCCGGGGTCTCGCTGGGCGCTGCCCCCCGCCAGGGGCCGAGCCGGGCAGGGGACGTCGCTGATGTCGCCGTCGCTCCTCGTCCAGCGGCTCTCAGCTGCCGGGGATCGCTGTTATCCCGCGTGTTGAGAGTCGCGTGTCCGCGGGACGGACTTTGAGGCTGCTTTCCGTGGATGTTTCCGAGGAGCAAGGCGGCTTCTCCCCTTCCATCCTCCGGCATCACCGTGCCGCTCCCGCAGGGCTGGGCACCGCGCCTTGCCCAGCGGATTTCTGTGCCGTCAACTTTGCTGAAACGTGTAGATCCCTCTGAGGAAAATACATAAACGGTGCGCTGGGACTTCCCTGGTTTCCCCAAACGCTGGTGTCGGGATGCCGGAGCTGGGGAGCCGGAGCGGTGCAATGTGCCAGTACAGCTCCCGTGTGGACGGAGAGGTTACTGCAGCGCTTTCCGGATGGCAGCCTGGCCGAGGCTGTTTCCTACTTTTTTCTGACTGGCAGGGACGTTCGCCTTATTATAAAATGTTTTTATTATCCACATATTCTGAATTATTTTTCTGTCCCTTTTTCTGTTATCTTCTCGGCCATGAAACCCCCTCTCATTTTTATAGTTAGCTGAAAATCAAGTGGCTCAAGCTGCTGAGAAATCAGTATTTCTGAAAGAATTGCACTTTTAGTGGTATTATTTGGAAGGGGAGGGACTTAACATCTCCAGTGTTAAGCTGCTACAAACAGTAATAAAACTGTGAGAAGAAAATAGTTTGCACTTTCATGCATATATCGCCTTCAGAGTAGGTACAAATAAAATTGTGAGGCAGTTTGGTCTTGATGGTTTTTCAACAGATGGTTTCCAGAGTTTAATTTATGTGTGTGTGGCTAAAACGATAGCAGTCCTTTAAAGTGACCAGACTATCTGTGCTAACAAAGGGTATACTGTGTCTTTAATTAAATGTGGAACTACTTAGAGTGCTGGCTAGACAGCGGAGGGTGATAGTGGTATTTCTGCTTTACAACAGAGCTTAAGGGCTGCATTGTAGGAGTACTGAAATGAATAGACATCTAACTCAAGTTGTGTGAATTGTCCTCCTACAAAAACTTAAGCTGGTTTTAATTGATCTCATGTTCACTGATTGATCCTAGACCAATTGTTGTGCTTGTTGAACAGTTGGCTTTTCCAAAAGAGATTGATTTAAATTAGTTTTTAGTTTAATTATTGGATAAATACAATCAGTATTGACAGTTGACTTACTGGCACTGTTTTGTGCTATCACCTAAGGGTTTTGTTTTGGGCTTTGAAAAATGCAGTCTTTTTAGTTAATAAGTCTAAAGAAGTAAGCATAGCCATTTCGAAGCACAGAAAGAACAATCTAAGAATGTATTCAAATTATAATAGATATTTGCCATGACACATCCAGTCTGAAGTAATGCTTTCGTACAGGACCCAAAATTCCAATAATTTCACAATTTTTCCATATCCCATCTGCAAATAATCAGGCAGTCACTGTGGGGTACTGGCAGTTAAAATTTCTCTGGCATTCTGTTTTGTCTGTTACATGATCTCAGATGCTCCATAATATCGTTTTCTTAATGAAATACAATTTTTGGCATGGATGAAGTCTCCTGTGTGGTAGGAATCAATTGCATTCAGTCTGGAATTATGGGCAAATATAATGTGTAGCTGATTTTTTTTTTAAAGCAGCTAAATGTACAATAAACTCGAAGTGTATGTGCCTGTATTGGCGCTTGCATGGATTTGTTGCTGATGTAGAATACTGTAGTAAAGAAGACTTAAGTAAATTTGAGATTTTCCCAGAATTCCTCATTCACCATCTGTTTGCAACCCTTTCCCAGATCAGGGCTTGCCACATTGCAGTAGAAGCAGAATAATAAAACGTGGTTCCTACCTTGCATTGATTTGTATTTTCTCTGTCAATGTCACTTCACTAAAATTCTTTTGATAAATATGTAATAATCAACAGGCTCTACTTATTCTACTGCTGCTCTTAGTTACTTTTTCAGCTTATTAGAATATTGCTTTGTATAGTTGCTCAGAACAGATCCTTACTTTCCTTAAAACACCCCACCAAATTCTCGCTCTGGAAGTCACTCTCTTGAGCAGGTAATTATGGCCTTTTTGCCTTTCCCACAGATGATATTTGAAAACCCATTTAAGGGTTACCTAGCTTAAAGCTCAGTGGTGTAATATCATGGCTAGTTTAAGCTTAATCTTTACTTGTTGAATTGTATGACTTGATTTTTTGTTTCTCTTGTAAGCTTTCTTCAACGAAAATTTATATTTCTTTTTCAAATTTCTCTTTAGCAGTCAGTATAAGATGGACAGCTTCATGTCTTAACATTTCACTGGATTTCTCAGGGTGCATGAAAGACAAGTGGTTTTCCCTGTGAGATATATATATATATATAATGAAAACAACTTTTCTCAAGAGTACCACAGGTCAAACTGGGGGTACATAGAAATGAAGAATCTCAGGCTGGCTTCCTGCGAGGTGTGATGGTATTCTGCAAAAGTTTTGGCAGAAGAGAATGTAGGGATCATTATAAACAGCCATCAAAAAACAGATGCTAACAAAATTCCCCAAGGGAAAAAAGTCAATATGATAGCAGTGCTTGCATTGATGGGAAGACTCAAGAGTCTGCAGAGAGGCTCTCTACAGTTGGTAAGACCAGCGTTGGAATAATAAAAAAATGTGAATGGGACACATTCACACAGTTAAACCAGAAGTAGTTTATATCCAAGAACTCAAAACCTGTGGCTGTAAAATACTTGTCTTTCCATTTATTTCCTATTCATAGAGTATCATGAGGGCTAAAGTGCATACTTATCTCCTAGATGCTTACACTTTATGTTAGAGGCACATAAATGTGGAATACCTGTGGCAATGAGTGGATAATGAGTGACAGTGGTGATGGCAAAATATCCACAGGTGGAAACAGGAGGAATACCTGGGCCAGGAAATTTCCCAAGTGTTTCTCAGCCCTCAATATAGCTTTGTGCACAATGTTTATTGAAGAATATGCATATATGGAGTGGCACAGTCACTGGGTTCAAAATTATGCCAATTAAATCTTTATCATCTTAATGTAAGATGGGAATCTTGACTAAAAACCTGTTATTGTTATAGGAAGCTGTTACATGGATTTTCAACTAGAAGAAAAACCTGCTTGGATATTGGGGATTGTGATTTAGCTTTCCTAACAAGGTATTTACCTGGGATAATCTTGGAACCTCAAGTTGGATTGTATGGTCAGGCTTTGGGAAAGATGGATGATTTGAGCATTAGAGTAAAAGAAACTATTTTGGAAATACTTGACTGAAATAAATACTATATCTACTTTTACAAGGACTGTACTAGCTCCTAAAGAGAAATTTATATTAAAAAAAAGTTACACTACATGATTTTTAGTTGTCTAGCATTATCCAAATATTTTAGCTATTATTAGCTATTCTATCTGCCTCTCTTTGAGGTTGGAACATGTTTTATTTGAAGGACAGTTAACTTTTTATCTGTGGGTTAAGACTTAAAATCCTATGTGGAAGCTGTACTTCGTACTTTTTTTCTTGGGCATAACATGAAGCAGTTGTAACAGAACCTGTAAAAAAACTGAGATGTGCTAACACCAGTGGTTATTTTCCAGGCACTTGTGATCAGGAGAAAAGCTTTGGAGTGTAGTTTCTGTTCCTCAGACCTGTGCTTAGGATAGTTACTATTGATTCTTTATAGATATATTGTCACGACAGCAGTTAGAATAGCCTAATGCTGCAACCACTGAAAAGCTTTTAAACCTTTGGCCATTTACAGTTATTATTTGTACATCTGACGAAGTTTCTTAAACTGCTAGAAATCAACATTTCTGAGTGAATAACTGAATACTGAACTAGCTAATGATGCAGTGTTGCTGGGGATTAAGCAATGCTCAAATGGATTGTAAAGATTTGCGGGAGAATGCTCAAAACACTGTCAAAACAGACATCTAAGTTTACGTGTTTGATTCAGTTTCCCATAGTTGGTTTTTAGTGCTGCTTATATTTTTAAGATATACTTCTGGGCTTGGTATATACGTGACTCCCTTCAGCAACCAGACACAGGGCAGGATACTTTGGGGTAGGTCCTATGCATTTGACACCTTTGGGTGTCCCATAGACCTGTTATGGGGGAAGCTAGAAATGGAGAGCATGTTCTGGCATGGTATTGGGGTGTGTGTATGCTTTTCCTTGCCTGTACCCATCCCTTTAGGTTCCATTATATGTCATGTGGGGTTAGGATGCTGGGCCGGGTGGGCGTGCCTGATCAGACCTTGAAGTCTGTGCACATGCCTTTGTGTTAAAACCTGCTGTAAGAGTTACACTATTATGAAGAGCTTAGATTTGTATGCTTGATAAATTTATCTTAACTCTATATTTTTGCCTTTTGGGTGATGGAGGAGATACACATTTTTCTAATGCTTGGTTGAAGACTCTCACTAAAGCAGCTCAAAGTGCATGACATACTGAAAGTAAGTTTTTACACTAATATAGGGACATTATGGTGATAACAGCAAGAATGCAGTTTCTCAATTCAATGTGTCATTTACAATATACAGGCCAGCATAATTGCTGTTAAGTATGTTAGCATGGTGTTTACATAAGCTGCCTTTAAAAATATGGAAAATATGAAATTATTTAAAAGGTGGAAAGTGGAAGAGGTGCTTGCTATCAAAATTGAAAGAATAAAGAAATGAAAAATGGGCTGTTTCTTTGTTGGATTTTTTTTCTGTCTTACTCTTTCTGCCAAGACTGACTGTCCCATGGAGATATGCATTTCATTTCTGATCATCTAGCTATTTTTAATACCAAAGACTTTAGCTAACTATAGGGACTGTCTAGTCAAACCTGCAGATCATCACAGGCTGAAAACATTGCCCAGCTTACTGTATCTCTAACTTGAAAGCTTACAGCTCACCATAACATCCTTTCCAAAAAATACATCCTCGATTTTGAATTCTGAGGTGGGATTCATGTGACTACAGGTAACTATCTAGAACATTAAGGTCTACATTCTGTTTTATAATTGGATAATTGATGCAGTCCATCAAACTGTTGGTACAATTTAACTCATTCTGTAGGTAGGTGCCTGCCTTTGATCAGATAAAGCATACCTCTAACTAAATTAATATAAGATTACTTGATTACCTCATCTGTAATTGAAGGGTAGTTCAGCTGTACATGTCTTCAGTGTTAGCCCCTGAACTAAACTGAAATCAGCTCCCAATGAGAAAGGATCCACCAGCTATATTAAAATTAAATGTTGGTGCAGCTCTTAACTTTAACAGATACAGTCCCTGAAAGTTCTCATCTCCATTAGAGATTTGAGTTTCAGGTATTTTTTAATAAATTCAGTTCTTCAAGCATTCCCTTTCTTTTCACCTCAAAGTTTTATTCAGGCGCAGTTGGAGAACCTTCTGTATTTGTCTAGGCTCCAAGTGTTTGCTAATCCTTTTCTTAGTGAAAAGCATGACTTCATATGTGTTGGCTGTTGATAATGCACAAATGTAACAGCTTGATCCTTTCATCATGGCCTGCTTTAGACACTGAAATTAGGTGCTGTCATGGTTTGTATACTCATTGTATTTGCAGTACGTGTTTAGCAGATGTAATGCTTTGGTGGCAGTGTGGTGCTGCAAAGTAATTTTGTGCAAGAGGAGTAAATCTGTTGCTTTTTGGGACAGTAGTGGCGGGTTTAAACCTGTTCCCAAATAATTTTTGGTGTAGAGAGGATGGAGTAGGCTTTGTACCACTTTTTGATACTTGGATTCCAACTAATACTTCTTAGGAAGTGAGGTGTCAAAATGCCACTTGGATCGTGCTTGTGAGCACCATAAGGCAGATGCAGAGCTTTCTTTCCTGCCTGCACAAGGGCTTTGTCCAGGCAGCTCCTCCATGAAGACCGCTTACTGATCAGACTTTAGTGTTACACTTGCTGAGCTTTGCATATCTGTGAGCAGTAAGTGAGGCTGACTTGAATTCTAGCTGTATCACTTTTTTTTCTCTATATTTGGCTTCTGTCCATTTTTGCTAATACTTTTTTTTTGCAGAACTCTGAGGAGAAATGAAGTTGAAAGGGATCAGGGTGGTGGTCTCTGCTCCAAAAAGGCAGATGGTGATGCAACAGTGTCAAGCACAGGAGAGGCAAGAGTGAAAGCCTAAGTTTGCCAGCACTCTAATGTCACCTTTCCAATGAAGTTTCTGCAGTGGAGGGGGCGGGTGGGATGGAGGAATTACAAGAAATTGGTATTTATACATAATGCTATTTCAAAATACTTCATTGTGTGAAACCCATATTATGAACATGGAATGGAGATGGCAAGTGCAACTCCTGTGAAATGATGGAATATAATGGTATTTTCCTCTGTAGATCTTTCCTCTGAGCTTAAAAAGATTTGAGACTTTAGTTGTATGTCCTTACTTTGGGATTTCTGTGTCTTAGCTCTTTGATTTCAAGCAGCTACACACATCTCTGACCTTTGTCTGTCAAACTGTGGTCCATGGACCAGCTGTTAGCATCCTCTGGATGTGTAGAAATCACAGTCTCATCCTTGTTTCTACCTAAATACCCTTGAATGAAACACTCCAGTGAGCTTACATAGCTCTGCTTTAATCTTATCCTATTTTGATGCTAGTGCTTGTTACTTAATTTCAGCTTAAAATTTCTTTTTAGGAGACAGCATATGAAAGATTGGCAGTTAAATTTTCTGAAATTTCTCCTTGCTTGTGGACTTGAAAGTGCAAACTGTGAAATGCAAGAGGACATAAAGGGAATAGTACTATAGTGTGGGGAAGAGATTAATTTTTATGGGAAAGCAGAGAAGCAGTTAGTATTTGAGGTACCTTGATTATGTGATCAGTGGATGGTTTTTAAGATTCCGTCTGTTAAGATCTGGTGAGAAGTACAAAAAACCTTCATGTTCTTTGTTTCAGTAATTAATCTGTTATGTATCTATTTTTGAAATACAAATTTCAATAGAGCCAAGTACTTGATGTATCTCTAAGATTTTGTCCTTTTATGAGGAAATGTTGTCTCCTTTCTTTCCTCTTTTGTTAATTTTATGGGATGATCATAAGACTGTAACTTGGGAAATGTAAGCAATTACAGGTTACACACAGGAAATTTAGAAGAGGTGTGCAGTTCTGTAATTTTGCTTCAAACACCCCCCCCCACACACACTTTGAGTGGAATTGTGTGTTATTTGATGAGGATAATGGCAAATCTCATATATAGTTAACACAGATCCAAAATATCTACTGTGATTCTGTTTGTAAAAATATTTTTCTTCTCTAGGATTTAAATCTAGAAATGATAAAAAACATATGGTTTAGGGACTGAGTCTCAAATTTACCTTTCAGAAATTTTTGTCTATATTTTTTGTGAGAATTGTCAAGATTTTCTCCATCTTGATGAAAACTAGACCCAAATATAGATGTAGTGAGATGGAGGAAGGGACATGGAAGATAAGTAATGTTTGTGATGTTGGCTTTTAGATTGGTGTTTTTTTTAATCACTGGACAGTTGCATGAGCACTAACTCTGAAGTAGGCTGTGTGCAGCAGTGAAGACAGTGTGCCTTTCTATCTTGGAAGATACTTGTACTGCTTTTACACTGCAAAGGGACAAGTGTATTTGTGTTAGAGAATTGCAGTGCTGCCATGAAATATAAACTTCTTGATCCAAGCACATTATTTTCTTTTTCGGGTTGAAATGCTGGCTGAAATATGTTGCACACAGCATATACTCTGCAGTAATGAATGGTCTTCTCAGCCGTATGGTTGCCACCTTTGGAATACCAAAAAACCCCAAACCAGCCACATCAGACAAGTGGCTGTTGTGCATGCACAGATTAATCTGCACATGTATAGCAGCCCTGACAACACCCAGCTCATCCATTCTAAAACTTTATGGGCAGGATGGAAACAACTGAAACAGCAATTGTGCTTAGTAAAGATAGACATTACTGATTCACCCTTTCTTCTTTCTGGAATTACTCAAAAATTTTGGTAGGTACCATGTATTTTTATTATAAACCTTCCAGCTTACACAGTGTTTCCACTGCCAGGCATGTGGCTGACACTCTTTTGAATGGGCACTAAGGTTCCATTATCTTTTGTTTTATCTATACTGAGATGGATGAGCTGAGGTGAGGCCCTGTAGTGCTGGCCCTGCTTAGATGACAGCCTCTGAACTAAGGTCACCAGAGCAGAAATCAGAAATCTGTCCTGGATTCCCTTCCTATAGCAGATGTGTTCTTTGGCCCTTCATGTGAGCTAGTTCAGACCTGGTTTACATCTCAGTTTACACAGTGCACACTCCTAATGGGGTGGGCATGGATCCACTTTTGGCTCAGCAAAGGTAACTGTAACTTAGCACAATCACTGTGATGCACACAAGGTGCATTAGGTTATGTTCACAGCACAACACAGCAGCTGCTGGTTTTAGTTTGCTTAAAGCTTTTAGCAATTATTGTGAAATACTTACAACTAGCCTCTGATCTGAGATTCTTCACTCTTGCAAGAAACCTAAACAGCATTTCACAAAGAGTTGACTTATTTTTCTGTTGGCATCAGGTTGCGTGGTTTATTTTCACCAAGAGCTTTCTCAGGAGGTGGTTTTACCCCTAAATTTGGTTTCCTGTCTTCTCCAAAATGGTCAGTGTTCTCTCCCTTACTTTGTTGAGTACAAGGAAAAGTGACACTCTGAGGGACATCTGAGGCAAGGCACCTTTTGGAGTAGGGTAGCTGTGTGTGTGGCAGCAGGACAGTTCTTCAGCTTTAGTTCCTTGCCTGGGCCATGCAGAATATGCCTGGCCTGCATGCATCTGTCTTGGTCTTTAAGTTGTTCAGCAAATATTGATTGTCCATGGGTACAATCATTATTAAACATTGTATGTTTTGTTTTACCTGACATGGTTCAGTGTTGGGAATTCTGCCTCCCTGGTAAGAGGGTACCTTCAGGATGTCAGAGGGATTACTTTCATTGTTAGTCCTTCTACCTGTAAGTGATTCATGTATATATATGTATATACATCAATAAAAATGATAACAGACAATAAATCCCTCTCTTCTGTAAATGCTAAGTAGCTTTACAGTGTGAAATGTTAATATTATGGCAGTAGGGCTGTAAATAATTTCATCATCTAATTGAAGTGGTGCTTCTAGATGGGTGCTTTGGCTTCTAAATCTATTTCTTACAGCACTACTGCAATATGCTGGAGTGCAGCATCTTTGCTGATGCTGAGATGACTCTGGGTTGTGGCTTCTCTTTTTAGCTATAATGGAACTGCATAGTTACAAGTGCTTATCATAATTCCTTTATTAGTCTCAGAGTTTGCTGAATTTCATCCATGGCCTTCCAAGTTGTTTTAGAATACGGTTTTAGGAAATGCTTATAACTGTAATTAGGAATTAAAATCAAAGGAATCTCCGATATCTTTTGTAGTGTTTAATGTAATTTTTTCCTTTTTTGCTATAAAGCTTACTTTGACTCCAATTTACTCTGGTTTTTTGAGGGGGTTGGTTTGGTTTTTTAATAAAGATTCTCATAGAAATAGAAAACTGACCTGCTTTGATGTAAAATGTGTGGTGTGAAACTGAAGAACAAATCTGCAAAATCTTATATTTAAGTGAACAGAACCTGTAGTTCTACATGTCTATCTCTAGTGCTGTACAGATGCAGAGTAGTAAAAACATATATATACGCTCCTTTTGAAGGGTTCAGTAAACAAAATGGACACATGGAGAGGAAGAAGAGGCATAGAATATCCTCTTTATTAGTGATTTGGGACAACGTTTGGTATCTGATCTCTAGTTTTGATTCTCCATATTCACTGGATTATGTAGCTCCTCTGTGTTAATGGCATGTACTTGCAGAAAAAAAAGTATTTCCTCCATTTCAGATTAGTGTTCAGCCTCATCTGTGTCTCTTTGAGCAAGAATGATAATTTTTCTGTAATTGTTATGCATTCAAGTGTTCTATCCATCTCTGTTGCATGGTCTCTGCAACCCAATACAGAGACTAGTGTATTGTGTTAAAGGGAATCTAGTTTTGCCCAACTTTGAGTACAAAAAGAGGATAATACTGAATGTTTTTTTTCTAAAAATTCCTTGTTATTTGCATCTTGTGCCAGCAGTATTCTGGAAAATACTCCCAATCCAGGGGATCTCAACAAGCTGGAGAAATCTAAAGAAACCCCATAATGTTCAACAAGAAGTGCAGAGCCCTGCACCTGGGAAAGAACAGCCCCAGACATCACTATGAGCTGGGGGCAATCAGCAGGAAAGCAGCTTGGCAGAAAGGGCCCTGGGGACCTGGTGGATGCAAACCTGAACTTGAGCCAGGAATGGCCTGTGCTGCAAGGAAGGCTCATTCTTGGTCTGGATTACCAGCAGGTGATCATTCCCCTTTAGTCAGCAGGGGTGAAGCACAGCTGGATGCTGTGTCCTTCTCTGGGCTCTTCAGTACTGGAAACTTCAATAAAGGACCACAAAGATGATTAAGGGACTGGAGCATCTCTCCTGCAAGGAATGATTGGGAGAGCTGGGACTGTTCAGCCCAGGGAAGGCACAAAGGGGTTCTCATCAATGTAGCTAAAAGGGAGGGTGCAATTAGGTCAGGACCAGGCTCTTGCCTGGTGCTCAGTGACAGAACAAGAAGCAAAGAGTACAAACTGAAACATGGGAGGTACCCTCCGAACATCAGGAAAGACTTCTTTGCAGTGCAGGTGACTGAGGACTGGCATCTGCTCTCCAGAGAGGTTGTGGAGTCTCTGTCCCTGGAGATACTCAGAAGTCATCCACATATAGTTCTGGGCAGCTGCCTATGTTTGGCCCTACTTGAACAGGATAATCAGACCAAATGGTTCCTTTTTCACCTCCAGAAACTTCCTTCCAGCTTCAGCCATTCTGTGGAAGATGGTTTGGAAACCTGTCGAATACCTGGCTTGAGCCTGCTCTTTTCTTTTTAGTGTTAGCCAGCTGTGGAGAGGAAACAGACAGTCCATTCCCATTAAGAATCCTTAGGATAAGTGACAGAACCATGTGCAGTTACAGTCCCCTTAATGTTGTTGGAGTACTAAAATCAACCTAGAGAATCTTCTTGGTATTTAGCAGTTGCATGGGTTGTCATAAAAAGAAGATTCTCTGTCATGCTAATTTTGCATCCCACAAGTTCCTTGCTCCCCCATTTTTCTTCTCTCAAATATTTACAGATGCCAAGGAGTGCATTGTGGATGTAATAGTTAAGATACTAGACCTAACTCTGGTCTCCCTCATTTTGTTGTAAATCTGAGGGTGATGTTGATCTGTCTCAGGCTTAGTGGATATTCCTGAGATGGTGCTTGCTGTGGGGTATGGCTGTCAATTTGCTGATGCTATATTTGAAAATTCTTTAATTACTTTAACTCTTTCATCAGACTCCTGGAAAAAGTCTTGCTACTTTCAACTTTTATTTCAGTTATTGTCATTAGCAGTGACATCAATATGTAGGGGTTTATTTCACCTTTGAAAGAGGGCTTTTCTCTAATAGCTTTCCAAGCAGGCACTAAATGAAACTACTGCTTATTGAGCCTGATATGGCATGAGGCTCATTGGGTAAAATAACATTAGTCTGCGCTACTTAAATACACTCTGGAAGGCTTAAGAAGGAGAGGAAGGAAAATATTTGAAGAGATCAATTTGGTGTGGTTGAATACATGTAATGTCACCTGAGAAGGATTAGAATTTGCCAAAGCTTGACCTGAATGAAGACCTCCTGTCCTGGTTTAAAGGACAGGTGTCTGCCAATAAAAGACAGAAGCTCCCTTT
>JANRMJ010119482.1:0-12774 GCA_025584955.1 Alethe diademata | reverse complement strand
TTTTACTGTGGGGAACTTGGACATTTCATAAAAAACTGCCCAGAAAAGGCACCAACTCAAAACCCCCACAACAGTTACCGTAAGCCCCAGAAACAGCAAAAGTACCAACAGCAGTCGGGAAACATCATGCGCAGTGTGGGTATGGCACCGCGCCTGGACAATAAATCAAAGGTCATCTCCCACACTGTCCCACCTCTGAAAAACAGTCCATCATCCCCTCAGATTCCAGATTACATCAAGAAGATCCAACATACAGAGTCTTTGAACTTTACAGATGGGAATTTTTACTGTGTTCCCACAGGAAAACGTGGCCCACCAGGCGGTCCTTGGGACATTCTAATACTTGGTGACACTTTCCATAGCTGAAAACAAATTTTTGTTTTGCCAGAGACACAAACTGTATCATCTGGACAAAAAATCTCTGTTCAACTCCGTTGCACGGACATTCCTTTTTTCCTTCCACAGGACACACCAATTGCACAGGCCTTTTTGCTCCCAAAAAACCACAAGGAACAGATCCCCCTCAACCCCACAATACTGTGGCTGCAAATCATGGGCGCAAAGAAACCCATCATTGAATGCAACATCGTCTGCAAAGGGGAAAGGATCCACAGACCGGGGATGTCACTATCATCACACAGCCAGAGTGGCCAGCCAACTGGGAACTTCAACCAGTAGCTGGCATGATTTCTGGAATTGATAGTGTCGCTGTGTCCATGCAAAGCAAGAGCAACGTTTCCTCAAACAGTTTCCTCACAATCGTTATTGAAGACCATATCAACTTATGGGGCACACTTTAAGGATTATAACAGTTCAAACAAAAGCCCTCTTCATCATTGAAAACAGAGGTTTTTCTTCTTTTCTTCCCTGTGGGGCAGCAGGGGTCTTCTCTCTATTCAAACTTATGGGATTACAGCCATTTCAATATCTGCTTACTTCAGCACAAATGCCTCTGCTCATATGTACAGTTAGAACATTTCATCCACCCCATAATGCATTTCTATGAGTTATACGGAAACAAAAGTCTCTTTTCCACAGCTTAAAAAAGAGAAATTTCAGTCCAGGAGTGAGGCATCTCCATCAATCCCTTCCATCTGGAACCTTGACTTCTTCCTTTTGTCTGGCCTCAGTGTTTTCATGCTGTTTCTGTGTGTATCTTCGTCTCAGTCCCTTTCTTTCACTCAGGAGAGAGGAACAAAGTGTCTTCAAGTCTCCTTCTGGGTAGTGAAAGAGTTAATATCTTGCTGGGCAGTGGCTGGAGCAGTTGGGGTGGAGTATTTCAGACTGCATTGGGGGCTAGGCCGAGATAGCAGGGGCTCAACCTTGCTGGGATAGGGCCCGGCTGTCTCTCCCCCTAGGCCGTGCGGGCGTTCCGGCACGGCGGGCCCGGCCGCTGTCCCAGGGGGCCCCGCAGATGGGCAGCAGGGCAGGGTTTTAATGTCGGGTAGATGTTCAGCCTAGCCACGGGCCCCATGGCTGCGCTAGGGCGGGACTAGGATCTTAGCGCCAAGCGGGACTCCGCCTTCCTTTTGGGGTCCCGGCTGTCTCTCCCCCAGGCCGTGTAGGCATCCTGGCAGGGTGGGCGTGGCCACCCGGAGCTGCTTCCAGGGTGTTCGCAACGGCAGCATTTCTGCTACGCTGGGGGCAAGGGGGAAACAGCCAGGATCTCAGTGGCCAAAGGGCTTCCCCTCCCTAGCCCAGCCCCAGCCCCAGGCCTGGCCAGGCCCGTGGGCCGCACCTGGCCTGGCCCCAGCCAGACTAGTTACTTTCTGAGAGGCCGGAAATGAAAGTGAGCTTCCCAGGGTTTTTTCATCTTTACATCCGTGATTCACAACGGCGCATAAACCTTCTCATTGGTGTAACAATGTGTCAATATTAAAAATCAGACACTGATTAGTCCTTACTAGGTGCAAAGGAGGTCCTGACAGGGAACTATTTCCAGAAATTTATATAAAACACCACACTCCTCATCAAAATAGTTGAGGTGCCTGTAGATAGAAGTGCTAGTTTAGCAGCATTGTCTTTTGGGGAGATTTGGTGGTGAATTTGATTTGATTTGATTGAGATTTCAGAATCTCAAGATTCTGAAAGTTTTGTATATAGCACCAAGAATGATGTTGGTACATGATAATTTCAGGTCAGACTTGCAGGGCTTTTTTTAAGTACTTTTGCAGCCCTCGGGATTGTAAAGTGAGGCTGAAATGTGGGAGTTGAGTGTCCTAAAAAGAAAAATTGAACAAGGCTCATAGGATAATTCTGGCTGCAAGGAACCCTGGAGGTGTCCTGAGCCCAACCTCCTGCTCAAAGCAGATCAGCAATGAGCTCAGACCAGGTTGCTCAGGGCTGCATCCAGATGGATGAAGCCTGTGCTACCTTACTAGTTCTTGTCTCCCAAGGTAATTCTTTGATAAAAGCTCATTACTGAACCAGTATCATTGAGATTTGGACCTCATTCTAGCACACTTAAATTTGTCAATTCCCTTAGCCATCTGTTGGAGCTTACTGCTAGCCAGAGGATTCAGTACTGAGATCACTCCATTGTATTTGTTTTTCATTTAAATACTAATAAGTGGTTTCAACTACTCAGCAAAATAGGTGGATTAATCTTATCCATGATTTTGAAAGAGAAGCTGATGAGGGAAGCCATAATTAGGTTTCATTGGAGTTTTATGAAAATGAATCTCGTAAATTAATTTTTCAGTGGCTCTTAGTCTCTTTTGCATATTAAAAAGGAAAAAGCTTCTGAATTAATGCCTCTGTTCTTCCAGCATCTCATTAGGATGTCTCTCTGCTCAACATGTGCAGGAGTTTAGTTAGGTGCATTTGCCAATATGGAGATTAGAGAGGAAGCCCCTTTTCCAGGCCATTGCAGTTATCAGAGTTGTGGCCAGAATTAGGTTTCTGTGGGCCCTGAATGAGTTATATCTGGAAGAGAACGCAGTTCTGCTTTCTGGTTCTCTCAGATTCCTCCCCAGAGGAAGAGCTGGCTACATTCACTGCGCAGGTGATAGACCATTTACATCAGGGGCTGCATCTGTTGAAAAGATTCTCTGCTCTCCTGTAACCTGTGAAGAGCCTTTTGCTTTTCTGTTCCTTTCTTCATAATGAATTCAGGGAAAACTCTCCCAAAGAAAGATTTCAAGTAAATCATAAAAGATTATAGTCTGTTCAAATATAATTATTTTTCTAGAATAGCTTCATTCTTTTCCTGATATTCTTCATTCACTCCAAAAAAATTGCAATCTTTAAAAGTCTTCAGTGGCACACTTTGACAGCTTAGAATAGGCAGGCTAAGTTGTTTATTTAGTACTTGTCAGCAGGACAACCTGAACTCTAAAGTCTCTTTTATATAGCTGATCTCATATTAAAGCTGCAGCTTGGCTTGCCCACACCCTGGGTGAAAAAGCTCCCTCTGCTACTGTTTTGTTACTGACTTAAGTGAGTTGGATTTCACTTCGGATGCTGAAGTGAGCTAAGCCATCCTATTTTTGAAACATGCCCTTTCTCTGGATGAAGAGGGGGGCTTCTTGCTCTTCCTTAAAAATAATCCTCATTTCTGCTGTGGGATAAAGTCAACCATGGGTATCTTTAAACTCAGCAGCATCATGTAGCAAATGGTCAGCTAAATTTAAAAAACTTTTTTTTTGTCATGAAATCCAGCAGAAATATTTGTAAGCTAAAAAATGCAGTTACAGTTGATTTAAGTTTTCTCCTAAAAACTAGGACACAAGTTTATGATTGAAATCTTTATTTTTAGATGACAGCATTTGAGTACTTCTGTTTATAGTTGAATAAATGGCATACAGTAATAAATGAAAGTGACTTATTCAATAGAAGTTGACTCTAGATCACCAATCTCCCTTGAATTTGTTGCTGATTTTAAATGGTTATTCAGCCCACATTTATCACAAGCTGTCAGCTGTTGGGAAAGATGGCATCTCCTGTTAGGAAAAAGCTAACAGTAAGGAAAAGGTTTTAAGAGGCCAGTTCAGCATTTACAGCATTTAGTATTACACCCAAGCAGCTTGTCATTTAATTTTCATGAAAGACATAGCATTAAATAACTGTAGTTTTCACAATATTATTATTGTAAAATAATAATACTATGTTGTTTTTGTGTAAAATAGTGGTAAAGTAGGCATAGATATGTGAGACTATCAATTGTAACAATTTCATGTATAGGAAAGCAAACAATCATAAAAGCAGATAGTGCAGAATTTTTTACACTAAGAGTCAAGAAGGATTTGGGGGTGAGATTTAGTTCACCTAACTTAACTCTCCTGGAATTAAAAGTTTACTTAGTGTAAGATAATCAGGCTCTTTTAATAGGTATAAGGGAAGGAGAATTAAAGGAGTGAAGGAGATTTCTCCAGAGGTTCATTGTCCTAAGTTAGTTTCCTTCTCCAATATTTGCAGAAGAATATTCAACAAGACGTTTGGAGGAGATGCTGAATTGTGAAACAACTGAACACTGTAGTTTCTTCCCATTTTATGGAATTTTTTTTCCATTTTCTGAGCAGCTCAGTGAAAGCCTTTCTTCGTGATATGAGCTGATAAAATGCTTCAGCTTAATTTTAGGTCTCTTTTAAGTCCCCATGGGAGCAGTAACTGTAGAGGACCAGACTAGACAAGGAGTTTGTGTGTGAAAAGTCTATTAATGACAGTTTTTATCCTTTTCCTGTGCAGTATTGTGTATGGATCGATGGTTTGAACGCCCTCCTTGGGAAAGATATGTTGAGTGACCTAATGCGGAACGACCTAGACACACTGCTCAGCATGGAGATAAAGCTACGCCTCCTTGACTTGGAAAATATACAAATCCCAGATGCTCCCCCACCTATCCCAAAGGAGCCCAGCAACTATGACTTTGTTTATGACTGTAACTGAGGCAGTCACTGAAACTTGCTCTGAAACTGGAAATACATTATAACTGGAGAGATATTAAAAATAAATTTAAAAAAAAAAAAAGAAGAGCATGAGGAAGAAAAGAAACCCACTTTAGCACCTTGGATTTTGGCTTTGGGGAGGGATGTAGAAACATTTGCATTCCTCTCTGTTCCCTGCATCCCGTTCTTCCTCATTCCCGTCTTCCCCATTGCTTATCCAAATCCACATTGCTTTAATTAACTTGTAATTGTGGGGCATTGGCCTTGCTTAAGGCAAAGACTGCCATTAAGAAGCACACCCTCCTGAAGACTTTTTTTATGTTTTTAATACTGGAATATACATTCTTAACTAAAGGACGTTGTTACCAAACTGCATGCCTGTGAAACCCACTTGGCAGGGCAGAGGCTTTAACTGGAAGGAGGAGGGAGGTAGGGAGCAAAAGCAGCTACTGTAAGCAGATTTCCCCAGACACTTACAAGAGTCTTCTTACCACTGAATACAATATGATGATGAAATTCGTTAACTGCTTCCCAGTGCTTACACCATCTGTCTCTGTCATTATTCTCTCCACCGTCATCTCAACTATTGCCTCCAGCCTTCACCCAACTGATTGGCTCCCAGAGCAGAAAGTCTGTAGGTTTTTTCTGTACCATACGCTGCAATGCTGCAACAGCTTTTAACTTCTTTTCCTCCCAGCTCTTATAATAGCCTCACACTAGCAGATCACTCACACAAACCGTGTATGAAGCCACTAGTGTGTCCCATTCCTGTAGCATTCCCTAAACCTCAGTTGCCTCTGAAATTGGCTTGTTGCTATTTGAAGTCATTTTTATTTCCTTGGTCCAAAGTTTAACAGTAATTTTCAAAAATTAATTAAAACTGCCAATATCCCGGTTTACATTGTTGTCATTGCTACAGTGTTAGAAATTTGCAAGGGATTTTTTTTGTACTGGTAATATTTTTATTTTATTTTGTCAAACAAATATATTTAATTAAAACTAAATTCATTGTGAGTACTTTTGGGGAACAATATTTTTACTTAATTTCCATTTGGAACATTTGCCCTGAAGGGAAGAAAACACCATTCCCTTCAATTTCACTGTTGAATAAAAATCTGAGTTGTGATGATTCTTGGGACTTTGTTTTTCTTCTGAAGTTGTCTTTTATTCCTTATGGTTCTTAGCAATTCTGAACTATTTAGTAAAAAGAGGAGTGGAAAGATCATTCTTATCTACATCTGATTTAACTTACTTGTTAGTGGTGACAAGGATTAAATGCATCCAGAGATCTCCATTGCCATGGTTACATGAGCCTTCCTGTGAGAAGGGCCTTTGTGAAATCCAAAATCCCAGCATACTGATGTGCTCGTGGTCAGTTCAAGGCTGTTGCCTTCCCTGTGTTTGCTGGAGTAACTGTTTTCTAGTATTTCCATTTTCTCCATTGAGAGCGTTTATGGTTGCAGCAGATTGGTATTAGGAAGGTTTGAGCTTTGCAGGATGGATTACCTTCATCCTCGTTTTTCTAAGATTTCATTAAGTTCAACTGCAAAATTCTGAGTCTCGAGGAACCTGTCAGCTCTTTCCCTCCCACTGCACATGCTGAATACAGATGTTTATCAGTGTAAGTTTTTGTCCTGCTCAGACCCAGCTGAAAAAGACGGTGAAGGGGTTTTATCAGAAATCGTGCTAGTGAGAAACCCAGAAGGTGGTTCCAGTTCTGACAGTCATAGAAATTCTCAACTGAGGTGACTTTTGCTCCATCTGGATGGCTCTGGGGAAAACATCCTGACTGGTCTCACACCAGTTGAGGAGAGAAATTATGTCCTGTAGGTGCAACAAAAAGGAAGATAATGGGAACATTGTATGAATGCAAGCATCAAAGTCTCAAGGAAGGTGCCTTCCTGAAGCTGTTCTTACAGTATTTTATGAATGCTTTAATGTAACAGAAGATATAAGTTGGTTTTGGTGGTAATGGATGAAAAGTAAGTTAATAAGACAGACTGGGTTAAACTCTGTAGGGGGAAGTTATGGTGAAGTGTGGCCTGAGAAAAAGGTTCAGTCTTAATGAGAACAGAGATGTACAACATGAGTTGAGTGAATTTGAGATGGTTTATTCTTCAGAGTTTTGTCAGACTATAGCAAAGGTAGCTATGGTCAGGAAATAGTGGAGGCAAAGGCACTGCCTGTCATAGGGGATTTTTGAGGGGTCCTGAGGGTGAGGGATGGAGGTAGGAACATGTTTCTTTACAAGATGCTGATGCTGCCTCTTACCTTCATGAAGATGAGGCTTGGAGCAGAACGGAGAGCTTGAGTTGTTTTAATTGCCCTGAATCAGCTGGATTTGCTTTTTGCTTACAGATTTCAGGCTTGGTGATTCAGATGGGTATTGCTTTGCTGGCAGAAGAAACACCTAAGAAACTCCTGAGCTGTAAGAGCCAACCACACTGCCAGCTCAGTGATACTCCAATGCTGTGGTCTTAGCAGGCAGACATCTGCTTGACAATCAGAGAGGTGCAAACAAAACCCCTCCTCCAGGGGACAACTTGAGCAGGAGATAAAGGTTGGACCTGCCTCCTCCACTAAGGTGAGTGCCCCTAATTCCACCCAAGAACCATGGGGAGGTGGTGGGAGGAGAGGTGGCAAACCAGCCCTCCGTTTTTACCAACAGCTCGTGCCCATCCACATGACACTGAGGCACATCAACCCCACTCAGGCAGCGTGGGGCTCTTGAGCATGAATGTCTGGGAGCTCTCTCCTTTCACAGGAGGTGACACAGCCTCTGTCCTGCCCTGGGACCCCACAGGGTGGGTGCAGTCTGACCAGGAGGATCCAGGTCCAGGGCCAGATGGATAACAAGCACTGCTCTGTGGCTCTATCTCACCGCTTCCTGCAGCCTTACTTTGCAGGATCCCCAGCTTCCCACATGGCCTGGCTCTTTGGAAAACATCCTGACTGGATGTTTGTATGGGTTAGGCATAGTGTGGAATGGTCACATGAGCAGGAATGCTAAATTTGTATCCGCCACCCTGTCATAAGAAAGAAGAGGCTCAAGAGATGCGTCGGCATAATAGCCCTTCCAGCTATTTTAGCAGCACTCCTACAGCAACCTGAAAGGCTGTGGTGCAAAGAAGAATCTTGCCTTCAGTGTCTAGAGCTGTCATACAGGCTGACTTGGTCATTATGAAATTTAAAACAAAACAAAACAAAAAGTTAAATAATGAAGAAATATCCCACTGCTTCCCATTCTTTAAAAAAAAAAAAAAAAGCGAGAATGAAAATGGCAAATTCATTTGCTCATGCTGTTGTGTTATGGAAAAGCTTTTAAATCTTCACATTCAATGAGATGCAGCAGGAAAAAGAACTGCTATTGAAGTTTCTTGAATAATTTCAAAACATTAAGTGGGTAATTACTTGCAAAAGCCATAAAGGGGAAAGAGAACAAAAAAAACAAACAAAAAATCAGTCTAATTTTAGCTCCTCTTTTGGAAATGACTTTGCTTTTGAAAGTTAATATATTCTTTTAACAGAAAACTTGAATCAAGAAAAATACATATCTTCTTAAGTCAACTGCTTGCTCTACTCGTAAGGACAAGGAGAAGAGCAGCAATTCTAAGTAATCCTGTACAAAGCAAGCTATGTGCCGGAGAAACAGGGCTTTTATTACCATTTTTCAGAAGCAGTTCTTTTTTCAGTAAAGAGAACTCTTTCATTAAACCTTAGATGAAAAAATATAATCCTCATGCCAAAAGGCAAGCAGGTGCTGACTCTTCTCTTGGGTTGCAAAATCACAATGCAAGATCCTGATCACCTCATTTGTGAAATCCTCTTGTGTCTTCATGCCCTACCCAGAATTGCATTTTTCTTGCCTAGGGTGCTTGTCATTAATGTCAGATCAATGAGAATGTGAAGGCCTGCATGGAAACCTGGTGGAATCCACTGCCCAGAACAAATTTCTGTCTTCTCTGGCGGACAGCTGAGCTGCAAGGGAGCCCTGCGTCCCCTCAGTTGCCCTGTAGGCCACTAGCTACAATACCACAGCCTCTGGCCAGGTCTTAAAAGAGGGAGGGATGAAAGAAGAAAAGAAACATGCTCCTCTCAGAAGATGGAGAGAGGAACATGGGCATGAAAGGCCCCTGAATGCTTCTGCGCTTTGGTTGTTTGTCATTACTTCAGACTCAGTGATCAGAGGTGCCTCTGATGCATTCAGCTCTATAGTGATTCAAGCTACTAATCCTGAGCAAAAAGCAGCAAGAAAGATATTAGGAGCAGGAGGACTCTTGTACTGCCATCTCTCCCCCTTCTCTCTTTTTTTACTGCTTCACTGACAAGTAAATGGAATTAGCTTCACTGTCATGTGAAAGTCATTCATCTAAGGAGCATAAGGTGAGTGTGAGATTTTGCTCCCTTCTTGCTCCATTCTTCTTCAGAGTTTAAAAAAAATAAATAAATCCAGCATTTACTGATCTGGAGATAGCTGTCTGGAATACTGTGTGTATGACAGCCCTTCCCCTTAGAGCATCCTCAGGGAGGTAAAGGTAAAATCTCTGCAAACTCTGGAAGACATTCATAGGACAGATTTTTTTGTCACACTGCTGGCTGGGCTGTCACTGCTTTCCCCACAGCTGGATAAATCAGGATGAGACTTGCTCAGTGCTCCCTCCCTCCCTAGATAATAATTATATTTGTATATTAATCATCACATGGCTTAAGCAAATTCCCTGATTAACAAGGCACTTACCTATGCAGCAAAAGATACTTGATTTCAGTTTGATAAACAGGCACCTAAATTTAGGTTAGTGCTCATGGACCAAGCTAGATAAAGGGCCTGTGTGAGCAGGAAGGCAATTTTTACCTGTTACAGAGATTTTGCTACAAGCTCAGAGGCTATGCAAATAATGATTTTTCAGTTTGATGTGTACCTCTGGTCATTGCAAGAGACTGATTATTCAACATCAGCTCCTTCATGCATCTTTGGGACTTCAAACAGTGGTTAAAGAATTGAAACAGGAATCCTTTCTGAATGAAATCAAATTTCAGTCTGAGAGGAGAGTGGCATTAAAAGCACAAGTTTTTAGGGCAAGACTAGGCACAAAATGGATATTGAGAGAGCCATGAATTTTGATAGTAAGGTGATTTCAGGGAGTGCTGTCCTACAGCAGCCTCCTGAGGGCAAGGTTAAAAAGTACAGAAGACCATTTCAAACTCATTTAGTGACATATATTTACACTTTATTTTTGCTTCTTGCTGGGAGACCTTGAACATCACTGAAGAGCAAAGCTGTCTAGTGATGCTTAGCTTGCAAGGACACACATAGAGCAAAATAAACATCTCATAAGCCCTCTCCATTTGAGAGGTTGGTGTTGGAAGTAGAAGAGTCTTCTGAACTGATGTGTTTTTTCAACAGTTTCTCAATTTTACTGGAGGCACCTCAATGGAGGTGCTATGTGGAGAACAGCAGCTGTTGTGGTATTATGCTGTCTTGGAAGAGCCATGTTGGGAGGTTCTTCCAAACCCTCTCTCATCCTATTTGCCTCTTGTTTATAGATATTTCCTATAAGATGTGACCTGTGGGGCAGCCACAAAGCTGGGGAACCCAGTGCTGTGTGTTCCAAGTAGAATGCTGGTCTACAGTTTCAGCCCAGGGAAGGTATGGCCGCAAGACAGCAGTGCATATAGAGGAGGGGAGGGAAGAGAGATACTTAATAAAATTTTTCCCAAGGGATGAAGTCAAGGGCAGGCTTTCTTTCCTGTGACATTTAACGATCTGTCTTGAATGACTTTATTTCAGTTATCATTAGAGGATTCTGCAGCCTGATTGAGTGCTACAGTTAAATTTTCCCTTGATGAAACTTCATGAGTCTATTTTAATCTTGTCAACAACATGGTGTTCAGTTAAACTGATTATGTTTTGGGATTCCTCTTGGTTATTGTGAGGGAGAGGGAGGGTGGCTGTCTTTTGTTTAATAAGAGGCAGCATTTTTTATGAGGTATGTCTGTATCTTCTTGGTTTCTCTTGAAATGCCTCAGGTTTAATACGCCCTTCCCACCTACCTTCCCCAAGGGACAAAGGCACCCTGGAGATCTTTGCTGTCCCACCAGCAGGCCATGCACATGTGGGAGGCTGAGCCTGTCGGACTTCATTCCCTGACAAATAACAAAAGGAGTTTGTATTGTCAGGGTAGTTTTTGAAGAAGTCAGGAACAGCCGTGTAGGAATCTGCCAGGCTTCAAAACAAGTTTTCTATATATGCTTAAAATGAGGACAGTGAGGATGCGGGCACAGTGCACTGTGCAAAGCTGCTGAGTGCTTGCACCTTTCCCAGAGGAAAATGGCTCATCCACAAGGTTTTCCCAGGGCATAGCTTCCCGCTTCCCCCACACCCCGCCCCCATCAAGCAGCAGAAGCCTGCATTTGAAAAGACCTGGGGATGCAGCAGAGAAACATGTGAAAGGTTTGTTTGCCAGGAGTATGACATTTAAAGAACACCAGTAGAATTATTCCGGGTGTTTTCCACCCATAAAGGTCCCCCTGGACATGTTCCGTCACTCACGATACCCTCTGTCAGTCTCTGACATTTCTCAAAGCCCCTTTCTGTCCTCGATCCAGGGGGCTTGCAGTGGTACCTTACACGTGTCCAACCTTTTGCTTATCCGAAATACCCAAAGTACAATCCAGCCAAGTTGGTTTTCACATAAACCTCCATCTCACATGCTTGGTTCTCTTCATTCAAGCACAGTCTGAGGTCCATTGAAAACTGAGGTGTTAAAACGGGCTGGTGTGTGGGTGCCTTCTCCAGCTTCTGATAGTGTTTCCAGCCAGAGTTTTTCCTTCAGTGAGGACTTTTACCAAGTCCTCAACGGAATGCTTCATAAAACCACTTCTGAGCCTCCAGGTTCTCATCAAATCTGGCAGCTTGCAGGTGGATGCACACACACAAACACGTGCACACAATGGGGGCAAGTGCCTCAGTTCCTTTTCCCCAGGAAACAAGCCTGAAATTAGCTCATTTACAGCTTGGCAGTGTTAGATGCTCCAGGAGGCAGTATCAAGGTGAAAGGGGATGGAGAATATCAGAGCTGATGGCAGGTGGCAGATTTGTGGGGCTGGATGTGACAGGATGTGAGAGGAGGCTGGAGCAACATGAATAAGCAGCCAGCTCCCCACCAAAAATACTGTATACCTGCATCTATGCTCAGGCAAAAGATGAAGTGAGGATAGATTATTTTAGATTTTAAATATTATTATTATTTTTAAACATGGCTATTATGCCTTGTGGAAGTGCCCTGTTTAGATGGGTGAGCTGCATCACTGCGTTTTCATCACCTTGAGTACACTGGAAGAAGCAGCACAGTGCCAGTGTGGGTGCTCCACCCCTTGCAGAAGGGCAAGGGCAAGGGGAGCACTGGGGTAATGCTGAACAGGCCAGGAAAGTGCAGTGGTTCTCTTGGAAAATGCCACTGAAGGAAGACTTAGCACACACAAAAACTGTGTGAATTTAGCTGAATCACTGATTCAGTAAGGAAAACTGAGAAGCTCAAGTGACTGAAATTTCCTGCTCAGCTTACTTTTGGATTGTCCCCACTGGGTCATGATTCTTCTCAAAAGAATTTGTGTTTCAGACCCTTTTTTTATTTCTAAGATTTAAAGTGCCGTAAAAAGTTGGAATCAAAACAAAATGTTAAAATTTTTTTCACTTATTATTAGAAGTTTTTCCTTTTTTTCCCCCGTCCTGGTTTGAAAAGACAGGTATATGCTAGGGAAGAGCAGGGTCTTCCCTTGAAATGGAGCTAATAAACCCCTCCCTCTGAATTAGTATAATTTTGGAATTAAGGTGCTCTCAGGCAAAGATATGGGGATAGGAATAACAGTTCTTTACTAGTATATCTAA
>JANRMJ010119052.1:0-12801 GCA_025584955.1 Alethe diademata | reverse complement strand
GAGGAGAGGAGAGGAGAGGAGAGGAGAGGAGAGGAGAGGAGAGGAGAGGAGAATTTAAAGGTAGTTTGTCTTCATATCTCTAAAGCCACATTCTGTTTTGAGGCAATATTTTAAAGATGTGATGAAAACTCTTCAAGAAATTGGTAACAATTTACTGCTGTTGCCTGTATTTTCAGTTCCAAGCATAAACAATTGTTTCTGGAGAGCAGAAAGTTAATGTGTTAACAGCCATTGCAATGAGCAGGTAATCGGCTATAAAATATCTGCATGCAAATTACCATTCTGTAATTAGAGCTTCAAATTTGATATCCAAGGGCTAAATAATATACCTAGTGCTGAAGAAAAAGACTAGAATCCTTGTAGAAATTTCATATATTTCATGATATGTTAGTTAACTACAAAACAGATTCTATGACTGAATGGTTCTAGAAAAAGAAAGATCAAGAAATATGTAACAAGTAAAGACATATAAAACGTAAAGCAAAAAGAGTAGACCAATATTATGCAAACACAGTATTAAAAGTCTCTAATATCCATAATTAATAATATTTTTGCCAAGTAGTTACTCTTATGGTCCAAAGGACCTTGTTCAGAAATAAGGAAAGCATTTTCTTCATTATTTGTTACAAGTGTCTTTTCATGGGCATAATCCTGACCTTTTGTAGCCTTTCTCTGAATCTCTTCCACATACAGCCAGAACTCAGGCTGGTGTGGCTGCAAACTGAATTGTGCCTTCACAAAATCTCATCAGTATTTTCAGGCTGTGCTACATCATTTAGCTGCTAAGGATGTGTGCCACTGCAAAATGTACAACATATCTTGCGGTCTATTCATTAGAGGGCAGATTAGCAAATACATCATAGAGACAGTTATTGTAGCTTGGCAGTCTGATAGTGAAGAAGTACAGGAAGTATCAACAGAATGAATGGCTATCATGAATATTATATAGGTCCTGGTGAAGCCACTATTAAACTGTGGGTAAATTCAGGACATTTATTGCATAGTCTTTTTTTTTGGCCAAGCAAGCTTTAAATCTCCCAAAGTCCATGCAAGTACTGTGCAAGCAATAATGACTCAAGTAGTGATTTAACAGACCTTTCCAAAGGATGCTCAACTCCGTTTTTTATCGAAGTTTTGATGGTGAACTTGAAAAAGGAGACTTCCTAAATCACTGAGCCATTTCTTTGTCACATATTTCCAATGTAAAGTAAGCAAACAAGACATTTGTTATGAAAAGCTTTTGCTATTTTCTCACTTATGAAATGAGAATTTAAGTTTAAATTAAAGAAGGAGGGAACAGGAGATTTTGGAAACATCTATGTATATGCTGAATATGCTCAAAAGTAGTCAACTAGAGGAAAAACAATATAAAAATATGCTTTTAATAACTAAATAATTAAATAGAGAAAAAAGGGGCAAAAGAATAGATGCAAACAGAGAAAGGAATGACCTCAGGATGGTCTTACTTTATGTATTAAATCAGGAAGACAGCTTCCTGAGAAGCTCCACCAAGACGTTAATAATTCTGAAAAAATAAAGGAAGTTTGTCTGCAAATTACTCAGCATGCATGAATCAAAATCAAATCTACTGACTTCCCATTGAAATTCACTTTTCCTCATGTAAGCACTACAAAAAAGTAATGTAATATCATTGACTACTTTGAAATATTTTTTTCCAGTTTATTGTTGCAATTGGCTTAAATCAGAAAGTTTACAGGTGCACTTTTCTTCTAAAGAAAGCATAGTAAGAGTTGCAAGGGAAACTCTGAAATTCATCCACTAGTCTCAGATTAACTGAGGGGTAAAATCAAATGCAGAATTTGAGAAAATATTGAGTTTGCAGGCTCCTTCAGAAGTGAACTGAACTTCTCGAAGTCCCTGAGGTGTCACTGAGAGAAGCATATAATGTCTGTGTTTCATTTCGATGATCTGGAGAAGTCAGCAAATATGTTAAAATGTAGGTATTTATATCATATGAATGCATCCTGAATTATTTTTCTTCATATTTCAGAAGAATTGTTGAATAATTTTAAAGAAATATGGGTGGGGTTTGTGTCAATTATAATTTGATGCACAAGCAAATTCTACAGCACACTGAATCTATAAAAAATTCAGAAGTATTCACATTTTTCCTGTAAATTTTTCACAATTCATATTCTGTGTATCCATATATGTATATAATTTTAATATATTTTATTCATATTTAATAATACATATTTATATTTATCCCTGACGTTATTCACATTTTTCCTGAAAAAAACTCAAACACTTCTTATTACCTGTATGTGGCTATTAACCATTATTATTTAACCATTATTTATTAACCATTTTTTCATAGATTAGGATTTATTATTGATTATGCAATTTTATAGTGAATGTTGCCAGAATAAATGCTTTAGCTATCCAGATGTCCTTACATAAATAAACATATAAGTAGTTTGACTGTTAACAGCACAACTTTTTATTTTATTTGGTATTATCAATTAACAAATCTTGATCTCATACTATCTTAATTCACTTTATAATTTATGCAATTTTAAATCTTCATCAATGAAGTTAAACCCTTACATTTTTGCAATGTCACCATATTTTGTGATTTAAAGCATATAACATACCTGTCAACTAAGACTCCTACATTAAACAGTGATAGAATTCTTCTTACATAATTGTTATGCTGTAACTGTTCTCTGTGTGTAGAGTTGCCAGTCTGCATTCCACCACCCCCATAATATAATTGTCATTTAACTGTTTGTCTCTTTACTGTTTGTTCCAATTTTATGTAATAGGAACAGCAGGGGGCATTCAGAGCTTAGATGCTGGATATGGTTGGATGTGATGCTATGATGCTACTTAACTGCATTTTGAGAGTGTAGAATGCAGTTTGATCAATTTACAATATACTATATAAAATCCATTATTTCATGTAATATACATTTATGCATCACAAACTTGTCATTTATTTCTTTGTTCAGTCATCTATTGCTTTCACATAAGTTTTTAGAAGCATTTCTTTCACATAGAATTTCAGTCAGATAGATGAAAACGAAAATGTATTACAAATGACTGCAATAATTTTTGAATAAAATTATTTTTCTAAATGCAAACAATTACATCTTAATGTGATCCTTTAAAAAACAAACAAAAAACCACAACAAAAATAGAGGGAAAAAATATGACTTGAGTGCACTTTGCTGTGGTGAAAAAGTGTAATGAAAAATGGCTGTCCTTATCTCCAGCTCTCAGAAGACAAAGGAAAAAAGAAAAGTAGTCCAGGATTTCTTAAAAGCCATATCTTTGGCTCCAGAGAGAAGTTATGAGAGCTTTGAGGAGTCACCTGCCTTAGAGAGCCTATCTGCAAATAAACAAAAGCCTCAGAATCCTACAGGCTCATATGAATGTACAACAGGTGGTAGGGTGAGGATGCCTCTCAGGTGTTATTTGAGGATATGTGGGTGGAGGTGGCTCTATAAGAACATGACATTTTCCTCTTGCTGGAGTACAGATAATATTCTCCTGCATAGACTGCTAATTAGCAGGGGAAAGTAGGAGCCAGCAAAGTAGTCCAAGTACTGAACCTGGCCATTGTCTAGAGTGGAACACCAAGGAATTTACAAGGTCAGAAAAACTCTGTATGCATGAGTTTAACTTCAAAGTTTAAAATTATCAGGACTCCCTTGAAAGACTTAAGATGCAACATTTCTTGTGAGGACTGCTCACACATTTTCTATTTTAAGGTTTCGGGGTTAAATGCATAAGTGGGAAGACATCTGAGGACCTTTTTTGAGTCAGTGGGATATAGAAGTACCAGCTGTATCCCTGCTTATTTGCTCCAGTGAACAAACACCTAATCAAGTTTGACATTACTCTTGAAGTCTGGAGGTATTTGTGGGACTGGGGAGAAGTAGGTTTGAATTTACATTTCTCTTTCTAATCTTACTGAAATATCTTTTTCACTTTCGCCCTCTCTGAAGTTCCTACACAGCTTCCAGTATTCGGTCAGCAGAATATACGTAATGTCTTCAAGCAAATGCATGACACACAATCCAATAGCTGTTTTTTGTTTTGTTGTACAAATAAAACTGAAAAACCCTCTCCTCAAAGAAAGGTAATCCTACAGTTCAACTGGTTTCATCCTACATAAAACAGCTGATGAGAACGAGCAAGCTGGAGAACTGTGTTAATCTGAAATTGAAATCACAGAATAACAAATTCTGTTTGGTTTTTTTTTCCTTGAATGTGTCAGAGAATTACAGGATTTCCCAGAAGACTGTCACATGGGCATATTTTATTACTTTATTTTCCTCTATTTCCCGCACTAATACTTGATATTCATTTCCTAGTTATTGTATGGATTCCAATGGCTAGATGTATAATCTCATATCAAACAGGCTACTCAAAGCATGGCGTCTCACACTGGTTAAGTGTTTGTAATCTAGGTCTCACATTTCTTATCTTCTCACAGCTTGCCTTCTGGCCACACCAGTGTAGGCACTGAGAGAACAATTAATTTGTTAGATTGCACTTTGCCATTTGAGGTGCTGTAGGGTGCCAGCCAGTACCGTGCCTGGACTTCACCACCCACTCCACTAGGACGTGGGAATTCTGAGCACCCTCTGTCACACTCTCAGGCCCATGCAGATGTCTCCGTTAGTGCAGGGCCTCAGAAGGCACTGCATTTCTGTGTTTGGACACTTGAATCCTCCTTTCAGTCATCTGAAGAGCCCTGTTGGCTCCTGTGATTTCACAGACCGGACCTCTGTGGAACCAAAAGGTGCACACACAGGCAATGTAGACATTATAGCTGAGGAATTGGGAACTAACTCCCTCCTTCACATTCCAACACTCTGACTACCCTGGCAAATGCAATTGCTTAATGGTTACTATCTGTATTTCACAGCCTACTTCCAGTTCTTAAGCAGCTCAGCCTAGACGGTGTCAAATTTTAATCAGCATCTTTCTATTTCTAAATACTAATCCTATGAATGGACCATGTAAGAATATACAGAATAAAAACAGAAGGTGTACCATATGTTTGAAAGATGAATGCAACATGTTTATACTACCCTTACACACTAATACTCTCATAAATTTTTCTTGGTCTTTTTATGTGTCCTTTGATGTGCTGGATGTGCATCCATGCAGCCCATCTGGTTTGTCATTTACCTCTGCCTATCTGATAATTTACTCTTCAAATATACCAAGGATATTAATTTTATCTCAAAGATTTTCAGGAACTTAATATCTAATATAATGAAAAATACACAAAGTTTGTGCAAATTTACAACCATACAGAAAAGATGCATAGTTAGAGTATGTCTTCACGTGATTTTCCCAAAACAAACAGAAGGTTTTTCCAGACTTTTTAAATCTAATATTCTTTAGGTCAGTGCCTATCCAGAAGAAATGTATCTCTTATGCTTATAAGAGAAGATTTTATCAATCTTGGAGAAGAAATTACTGAAACAATGGAAAATTGACTTTTTAAAAAATTGTTGATAAATTGGTCAGACCTAAAGAATATGTGCTGCTTTTTTTCTGATGATACACAAATATTTTTTATCACTTCACCTGTTCATTCACTCTGGAGTGTGATGGTCCATGATGGATGAGAATCTTCACAATATCTACATCTCCTCTCCAAGCAGCCAAGTGAATAGGAAAGTAACCTTTATTATCTGCTACATTAGTTGATGCCTCATACTGAAGTAATTTGAGAACTATATCCCTGGAAAACAGGAGGTAAAATCTAAAAATCGACAGGAAGCTGATTTTATTAAGTTTTTACATGAACATATATATTACCAATATTTTTATCCTGAAAAATAGAAAAAAAACCCAAACCTGTATTTCAAGTGAAAAAGCTACAAAAAGTGAAGACCAATAATTTCAGAAAATGAAGTAGATAGTAAAACATAGACAAAATTGTAATGATTCTTACTTAGGAATACCACCAACAATATTATCATCAGCTCTCTGAATCTGTTTCTTTCAATAGGATCACCTGGCCACAGAATAATTTTTAGAATTCGCCCATCCAGAACATGTGTGTGTCCCTCAAGGCACCAAAGGCAGGGAAGTACTCTTGTCCCTGCCACTGCTGAATTCTGGGGGCAGGAGGACAAGAGGATAGCTTTATGGACACATATCTTACCATAAGGCTTAAGTAGTAGTTTCTCCTCTTCTTTAAGGCATTATCTTAAATATAGTTAGGAAACAATTTAATGATGATCTAGCTAGATATATGAAATACCTTCTTCTATGTATAACATACGAAATAACTGCTTCTGTTTTCATTTCCCACATTCAGCTGTCTTGTAGCAGTAAGGGGAAAAGTGACTTATTATCATTTTAATTCTCTTTATATTCCTTTCCATACTTTTGGTGTGGCTTATCATACACTAAGTGAAAGATTAGCATAAGTTGGTATATTGCATCCCTGATTTTTAAGCAGTCTCCTGTACTTAACTTCAAAAGCTAAACATAAAAACCATCTGTGTGGTATGATAACATTACCAAGTATGTCAGAAAGTAAATAAATTCTGTCTTATTGCTGCATTTGTAGTCTCATAGTTTGACACAGTGAGGCCTCATTAGTTATTAAGCTGAGAGAATCTATCATCCAGTGTGGGGAGTTCTATGCACAATTTTTACATATATGGAAACACTGACTTACTGATTTGGCTCAAGGCAGGAAGGAGCTCAATGTAGCCTATGCTATTACCAAAAATTACTACAAATTAACTACAAATTAAGAAAAAAGATAAATCTAAGGTAATTATTCTTCCAACCTTGATGAAACCTTATTTAATTGCATATTGAAAGAAAAATGTGGCGAGTTATGAGGGAATATATCCAGGTCAAAAGAAACTCTCAGCTGACTTCAAAAGATATTGGGGTCATCATATTTAAGCTTTGATGAAAATTTAAGCTGGATTTTGGTTACTCCTGATAAGGTCAAATACCATGAGAATAGCCAAGAAAGAGCAGCTCCACTACAGAAAGACTTCTGCTACACAAAAGGTTCCAGAAAAGTGACTCCTGATGGAAACTTTTTAGTACACATAAGGTTTGAGAGACTTCCCATTAAATAACAGTTTTGCAATAAATGGTCCAAGGAGAGCTAGACATACACAGCAGTTCCTTTGAAAGGAACACCAAAGAAAGGAAGCATAAATTGAACTAAGTGGAAGAAAATCAGTAGAAAAGTCCTGCACAGAGGAAATCTAGAGATAAAGACACACAGGAATTTTTGGGAAGAATCTATTGCAAAATTCAAGCTACAAAATAGAACATGTATCTCCTTCACCCTTCAAGAATGCCCTGACCCATCACACTTATTTAGGGTGAGTCTTTTTTAGTGCTTTTGCAGAACTTCATCATTTTGTACAAATACATTTCAGAGAGGAGAAGACTGAAAGTCCTTAGCCCAGTAACATTACTGGGCTAAGTGAAATTACTTAGGGAGACTGAGATTCCAGTGCCTGCCCCAGATATGATTTAATTACTTATATAAAGCACAAGAGTTTGCCAAGGAATGAAAACGATCCCAGAATAACCAAGGAGGATGGAATTCATCACATACAGTGATCAAGCAGGGATTTAAATAATGGTGTCCAACAAGTACCCCAGCCACAAATTCTTATGTTCTTACTTTTCTTGAAAAACTTTGAAATTTGTCAGGTTCAACCTAGTGTAAAGTGGGAAAAATTAAAATCTGATTAAAATCAGAAGTTTTTAAAGTACAGGAACTTCTCCTAAGTGGGAAGATTCTTGTGTCAAACAATTGTATGCCATTTTGATTTTTAATATCAAGTTTGAAAACTCAAATAGAGTGTAAAGTAATTTATTTGTTATTTTGATGACTAACAAAATTAGAACCACTAAGTGTCTGTCCAATTCTCTTGCTGGCCATGCTGGCCAAGCAGCAGGATCAGTATAATGGTTTGGATAACAGGTCCTGAACCTCTCATGACTTATCACAAAATACCTTATGATGTATTTCAGTTTACTTTAATATAACAAGGTATAATTGTGATGTCAGTTACTGCTACTTATCCTGCTGTGAGTGTAAGGGGTCATAGCAGCCAACACTGGACTTTTCAAAGGCTGCAGTTATATCTGTTGCTGTACATAAGTCCACATTTTTAAGTCCTCCCTGACCTCGGAAAAAGTTTGGTCAATACTACGTCTGAAATCATCATTTGGCTTTTGTATGTTTAGGGATTTTATAGTTTATATTGCTAGGATTCATTTGAAACCTCTGATAGTTTCAGTAGTGTTTATACAGCAATATTTTTAACTTACTGTGTAACTATTATTTTATTGCCAGTATTAAATATACTAAACCCAGTTTTCATCTATTTAAAACCAGCAACCTTTGCAAGCCAATGCTTGGGGTTTGGTCAGTCAAAAAATTAGCAATAGCACAAGAAACAATCCATAAATCATGAACAAAAATGCTGAGTTTAATAGACCATATTAAGCACTTAGACCTAATTTCATGGAAGCAAAAATATATTAATGGATGATTCTGAAACCTCCTACACAGCTGAAATCTTGGAAAGTGCAAAATATCTAGTTCAAGAGTTTACTTTATATATTTATTTAGAAAGAATATCCCATATTCAACAAAATATTAATCCATCCTAAAGAAAAAAGGCACCTTTAAAGAATACAATTGAAGACACATCCTAAAGTTTTAATTTCTCCATAGAAGGATGCAAAAATTGTGCAATGAGTAAACTAAACACATAATAATCATATATTCATGTCTTATTTTATAGACTGCCCAAAATCACATTAAAATTCATGCAAATTACTCTTAATCTCAACTGGGTTTGGATCAATTCCTTATCTCCCACAGAGGAGTTAACCAAAGCTTTATATCAAGACTTTCTTTAGTGAAAATAGCCTTTTTTTTTCCTGTTTTCATGTGTATAATCACTAAATACCCTTTTCATGTTACTTTTGCTTTGATAAATATTAATCTCTACTGTTCTTTGTTTCACAAAATTGCTTCCTGAAACGTTCACACTCTATACATACGTACATACACACAGAAATATAACACAATATTTTCTGCTGTGATTTCCCAGCAATGAAAAGCACTAGAGCCAAGACTAGCAGCAATGATGCTAAATTTCCCCAAAACCGAGGAAGAATTTGGAAGAAGTATAGAATCAATAGCTTTCAAACTACATTTCCCATTTGTCATTGGTACTTATTGATATTGATGACAGTGTCAAAATATCTTATATTAATATATTCCATTGGAAAGAAGGCTCTTTTAATAAGTCAAGGTTTGCCAATTTTTGGTACAAATCTCAGAACTATGCTATATTTTCTTGCACAACACAGTTAATTAGCATTCTACATAAAAAATAAATGTGAGGCACTTACTTGTGTCCATTTAAAGCTGCATGATGTAAAGCAGTATAACCTGAACTGTCAGTGCAGTTTATGTTTGGTCCTCGCCAGATGCTGCAAATAAAGCAAAATTGTGATGTTAATTATTTGGCTTGGCAAGTACAGAAGTGTCAGAAATTTGATCTACAAATAATCTAAAGATCTCTGCAACAAGTGTGATTAAACTTTAAGAGATGAATTACCTTGAAAGAAACCTAAAATAGCAAATGTCATCTTGATATCAATATAATTTATTTATAAAAATAATTTTACACATCCATTTATGTAAGAGTCATGAACTTTATGTAGGGCAAACTCAAAGACTAATGACAGAATAGCCATTTCAATTAGATCTGTTCTCCCTCTATTACTCTGGTAATTACACTGAGGTTATCATCTGATTTTGTACTACTTTTCCACAAGTATGTATTCATTGTCTTTAGGTCAGTTAGTCTAGAATCAAACAAACATCAGATTAGTGAGAACCCATCATATTGTTTCAAGGGGCAGGAAATTTATTCTTTTTACTTAACGTGATGTTTTAGCTCCGACTTTAGCTGATTATATTTTTAAATGAATTTAGATATACCTTTAAAAATATGTTACTTCAATTATGTTTTGTTATATTTTTGTATTTTACAGGCAGCTTCATTATGTGTCCTGTTTAACCAGTTTCATCATCTATTACAGACTCTTCAAAAAACAGTAAAAGACATATTTTTTTTCAAAGTGGAAAACATGGCTGCTAATCTACCAAAATCAAGAACAAAACCAAACCGTGGAAAATAGATAACAGAGGTGTATTGAGAACCACAAGGCTTTTTTATCTAATTGACTACATTTAAAACTGATTGCATCCTTTACAGAAGCAATTTACTCTTTTCAATCATCAGTATTAAAACTTCCAGAGCACAAAATTAAGTCCTGAATTATAGCCTGTTTTCTTTAGTTCCTAATACAGTACTTAACAGTCATTGGCAAGCCACATTTCCCTTCATTTCATACATTAGAATCAAGTGCTATAGTTTAAAGAAAATAATTTGAAGCTAATAAATAAAAAGAATTTTTCATACTGACATTTTTCATTATCTACATCAGTAAAATTACATGTTATGCTTAATATATGATTTTTAAGTATTATTTACTATTGAATCTGTATTTTATTACCTATAAAATGGAATATATATATATATATGCATATATATATGCACACTGGGGAATACTGACGTAGACTGGTCTCTTTTTCATTGTGTGTATTTGAATGATTCATTACCTCATAAACTTAAGCAGTTGTTTTCCCACAAGTAATACTGTGTGCATACAGAATTATTTGTGTGAGACATTGTGTTCTGCAGTGAGCATAATTCTACATAATGCTGGGTACTCACTTCTCCCTGCAATTTAATTTCTTGGAAGAACAGGATTGAATTATTTTCTTGGGTGCAAAGAAGCAGAAAACAAAGTAACTTTTAAAAATATCTACTCAGACAACTTTAGATGTTTTTTTCCACAGAAGGCAACTTTCAGATTAGAAAAGTCTGATCTTTTCAATTAAAAGACATTATTTTAACTTCATGGAATAGTAAAAATTGAGTCCCTGAACTGAAAACTACTCTGTAATACACAGATGTTATTTATATGGCAAAGACAAGCTATCTATCTATTAGAAGGAAAAAAATTCTTATGTACTGATAAGGTACAACCCCTCTTATAATTTTGCATGGTTTTTATCAATTGTTGTCTTATTTATTGAATTACATCTTCATCCTTTGATATATACCAGCTTACGGGAGAATGAAGAAAACAAGAAGTGGTATAGAAAGCAAGATTTTACATATTACAAAAAACAAACAAACAAACAAAAAACAACACTACCAACCAGAACATAATTTACTTGGTTTTGATAGCTTGCATGCTTTGACTTAAGAGTTGTTAGGATTTGTCTGTTGGTTGTTTTTTTCAAAATGTAAGGATCCATGAGTTCATATACTGCTCAAGATGTGCTAGCCATCATGAATTTAAAAAAAAAAAAAAAATCAAAGAAAAACTAAAAACTAAAAAACTCCCACCAAAACTCCCTAAAATAATCCTCATTTCTTCTTCCCTATTTTTTTTTTATTTAATCCATTCACTAATTAAAACGTTGTTGTACTACCTGACTCTGGTCTTAGGAAATTTTTTTTTAATGAAACTGTACCGATTTAAGAAGAAAAGCCTCTGAAACTTAAAGAGTATATAAATGCACCTATCTGAAACTCCTCAGGACCTGCAGGTTGGACAGCTGAGAGGCGAAGGACAAAAGACAATGAGTAAATGCTGCCATCTCAGAGACACATGACGGGATGGACAGACTAATCTCTATCAGCTCCCAAAGGGTGGACAAAGACATGCTCAAAATCACACCATGATTTTGATATCCAACTACAGAACACAGCAAACTCAAGCAGGACGTGGCGGCAGGCAGCTCTCTTCTCTGGGGCCAGGGCTGAAATCCTCTCCTGAGGAGGTCTTGCATTGTACTGTTGCAGTATTGCAACATTATTTCCTACAAAAGGAATGCAGGTCCAGTTTATACACGGGATATTTATGCTTTGACAACTGAGAATCAAATTCAAATTGGAAAGTCTGATTACAAATTCTTGCATCCTAAAACTCCCAGCTTCAGCTAAAGCTCTTTTCCTGCAATAAGAATACAGTGGGACAGAAGTCCAGTCATATATAAGCTCCATAAAAAGCATCTGACTTCAAACAAAAGTGGAGTAGGGATTGAGGGAAAAAACCTAAATACCCCTTCTTTAGTATCATAAACATATATGATATGTGAAGAATCATTAAATACATTGATTTATCTGTGTATTAAAATACACAGTGTTGTGAAACCAACACTAAGGAGGATCTGGCAGAAAACAAATACAATTCAATCTCCAGAAAAGAATGTTTGGTGACAGAAAATTAGCTCTTCAGAATACTGTTAATATTGAATATTCTCAAAAACATATTCTTCTAGTGCTTTGATGCAGTCAATAATCAAACTTCTTAATGTGGTGTGCATTAGTAAGTTAAGAATCTGTTTTCCTATGTACATCAGTAAATTAAAATTTTCGCATTACTTACTGAATTTTTAAAAAGGAATTGAACCTACTTTTTGTGCATAAAATTAGTTTTCATTCAATGGTAAATTAAAACATGATTATCAATTAGCTTCTTCCATTACATCTTGCCAAAGTAAGGCACAAAGAAACAGACTTCTGTGATACAATTCACATTTTTGCTAAAAGTAGAAATATCTCCTTACAATCTGCTCTTACTGTGGATAAAGAATATTGACCTTATGAACTGATTTCAAATATTAATTGAAAATACTCTTGGAAACACGAAGTTTTTGAAATTGGTGGT
>JANRMJ010118981.1:0-12802 GCA_025584955.1 Alethe diademata | reverse complement strand
AGAGGAGAGGAGAGGAGAGGAGAGGAGAGGAGAGGAGAGGAGAGGAGAGGAAAAAAGCTGCGAAACACAATTATTTTCTATTGGACAAGATCCTTCCTGAACTTCTTCTTCCCTAGACAGAACAATCCCAGTGCTCTCACACTCTCCTTACAGGACACAAGCTCCAGTCCCTTAATCATTTTAGTAGACCTTCACTCGATGCACTGCCGTGTGTCCATTGTCTCTCATGTTGGGCAGCTCAGCCCTGGTTGCACATATCTGTATGACAAACCCTTGACACAGCGCCCAGATTGTGTGTAAGGAGGGCTGAGCAGAGGGGAAGCATCACCTCAGTCAACCTGCTGGCAGTGTTCTGCCTGAGGCAGCCCAGAAGGCTGCTGGCTGGTTAATGGTGAGTGGTTAATGCTGAACTTCTTGTCCACCCATACCCCAACTCTACTAAGTTGCTTTCCAGATGATTAAACACAATGTGTATGACAGCACAGGGTTATTCTTCCCGATTTCATGATGCCCTTTTTGGGTCACAGTTACAGCCCTTCTAGGTTCCTCTGAATGGCAGCACAAGCCTAAACGCAAAATGCACAAGTTACTCCACTCAGTTTTGTATTATCTGCAAACTTTCTGAGGATCTGCTTGGTCATATCATCAGTGTCATTAATGTTAAGCAGTACTGGCAAGTATTTATCTCTGGTATATCCCACCAGTGTCCAGCTTCCAGCTGTTGCTCACAATCCTGTTCATGTTGTTTTTCTGTATGCTGTCACTGAAACCTTAAGGTTTGCAAAAGATTGGTTGGTTAAAGACAGAAGCAAATGAGTGAAAAAAAGAAAGTGTGCTTTTTTGATTTTGAAATTTTAGCTCATTTACGTATTAAGGCAGAAAAAATGTCTTTAAATTTAGCAGCTCAAATCAAAACAAATAATGTTGAGTTTTTAAATAAATTTCTTTATTAGTTTTAGTCTGTTAATTATATGATAGCTTCTATTAGTGCCAAAATGTTAAAATTTCTAAAGAAGTGAATACTTGTTTTCCCTTAAAGATAGAAAATAGTGGTTTTGAAGCATGCTTACTTCCCTTCTTACTGGTATCTAATGATAAAGATTTATGAAGAGACATAATTTAGGAACTGAGATAATCTTCCTCTATAAAGTTTATCTTTTTCAATAATAATACTGGCCTTACAGTGACACATGCAGTTCTTGTTAAAACTTGGAACTGACAACAAGCACTCTGCAGAATGAGACCTTTTCAAGTAAACAACTGAAACCAGGGAGCTTCATTACATTTAAATCCTGTTTTCTCATTAGGGCTACAACTCCTTGCCAGCTGGAAGCGACAAGTCTTTAAGAAGGGAATTTGCTCTGCTACTACTTTAATTTTTATTTGTCAGTTTGCCAAGGCTTACCTCTTGGATAGAGCTTGGTGCTAATAGTGCCAAGGTTGTGGGTTTGATCCCTGTACAGGCCAGTCACTTAAGAGTTGGACTCAATGATCCTTGTGGGTCCCTTCCAACTCAGAATATTCTGTGATCAGCATCAGCATCTTATTGCAGCCACAGACCTGAGAATAGATAGGACTTGGCACTGGTGACTGTAGTAAAGAATGCCTCTTGTCAAGACTTCTTGAAAAAATGTAGTGCCAGAACAATTTGCCAGAGAGAAATTTGCCGGAGAGAAACCCTTTTCTTGATTTTCTTTGTTTAAATTTCCTATTATTTTCATCCTAAGAAAATAATGAAGAAAATAAACCTTTCCAAAATATGATGAGAGAGCAAGATCTAACACAACAATCAACTTGAGAAACCTACCCAGTTGATCTGAGGATAAGAATCCTATTTTATAAACAATTCTGAAGAACTGCAATGTGTTTTTGCAATGGAATAAAGCAGAGATATTCACCTTTTTTTACCAGGAAGAAAGAAACAAAAATATGGACCAAAGAGCACACAACAGTAGAGGAAACCTCAAACTGATATACCAAGAAGTCCAGTTGTTTCTGCAACTACATTTTGATGTATGAATTGAAGTGTGTTAGAGATTGGAATTTGGATCTCTCACCTCTCAGAGAAGTGCTTTAAGTTGGCCTTTTGTAAGAAGGAATATTGAGGAATGGAAGCACTGCCATAAGCTACCTGTGTCTCTCCCTGCAGAGGGGGAATTAAGCTGCAATCTCTGTGCTAGGTTCAGTTTCCTAATATAATTGATTTGTCTCCTTCAGCTATATAAAAAGAGACACTGGATCTGCTTTAGTATTAGCTGCTTTAACAGTTTCTTCTGCCAAGATACAGGATGCATGAAAACAGATAAAAATTCATGGCAAACACACTGTCAAATGAGGTCACACCCCACTGCCAAAATAGCCATTTGGTTTGGGAACACTTAGACACAGGACAGTACACCAGGAACCCAGTACCCATCTCTAAGCCAGGAAGTTCAGAAGCATGAAAAAACTAAACCTATTTTTGTAAACTGTTTGTCTGGCACATAGATCAGCCAGCACTGAGAAACTAGCTTTTCTCTCCATAGGAAATTTATTTGTCCCAGCTTTGCTGGCAGTTTTTTTTTTAATTCCCTTGGCATGAACTTGCTGTTCACAATTTTAGTCAGATCTTAAGGAACACATTATATGGAACACATTATTGTTCTTGTTGGTTAACATGCTATGACACATAATATCTGTGGAGTCCTAGCAGCTACAGTGAATAACAGCCTGAAGTTTTACAATCTTTTAGGATACTGCTATGCTTAAGTGATTTTCCTCTCACATTCCTTCTCCTTTCCACTTAGGATTTGCTGGTACTATGACTATTCATTGCTGGTCCAGAAAAATGTGCACTGCAGAAAGTGTGAGCTAACCAAAATGATGTTGACATGAAATGGATACACATTTTTCACTCATACATATTACCTAATTAATGATTAATGAATAATAATGATAATATTTTCAATAATAGTAATAATAACTATTTAGAACACTCTTCCTTAACAGGTAATATATATAAAAATTAATATCATTTGTTATACCAGCTGACATAGGTAAAACATACAAAATTTAAAGCAGAAAAGACCTTTCACTTTTAAAACATTTGCAAAATTGTCAGCATCTTTAGCACTTATGAAAGTGATTATACTGGACTAAGACCAAAGATAAGCTATATCAAAATACAAAACTTTTCAGTTTTCCTGCGTGACTGTCTCAGCTTTTCAATCTTTAGTTGTCATGCCCTTTATATTATAGATCCATACATCTCAGAGATGAGTTCTGACAGCTTTGATGGAAATATAACATACATCTTATTCCAAACATCTAGTATGTCATATATCAAATATCTGTAAACAGGCAGTCAGCCAAACTGCTGTACAGTGTCCAGCTTTGTGAGTTCTAAACTTGAAGGCAGAAGTCATTGAAGGCAGAGGGTGGTGAAGAGAGAAAGAAGTTTACCTATGTATTGAGTAGAGAATGGATTGTCCAGCCAGTTTTGGAAATGAACTCTTTAAAGACTTTCAGTCTTCACTGTGGTTAAGAGAACTAGATGATGTTTTCTACAGAGTAGATGTACCAACTGGGAGGACACTCTTAAGAATTTCAGAAGTGAAAAGGGTTACTTGGATGATGGTGACAACAAAATGAGTACTTTCATGGGATTTAATACATATAGAACTGTATTTAAATAATAATTTTTAAAAGTCTGGTTATATACTTCAATAAACTTAATGCATTTATTTGAAAATTTTTATAATGGAACAGTCTAAGAAAACAAATCTGGAATAAATTTTGAAAGTATAATAAAAGAGCATTCAAACAAAAGATGTGTTCAGTATACAACTCACAAAGATTAAAAATATGATTGCAAACGTTTACTACAAGCTTGAGAGAAAAAATCAAATGAGGCAAAAAGATGCAACAGTAACCAGAAGCCAATTGCAGGAGGGAAAGCTAGAAGTGGGCTCATGTGCCACTCAGTGGAGAAGGAAAGCTATTGATAGTTAATTCCAAATATATGAACTATTTTTTCCCATTATCTTTTATTCAAAAGCTAACTGAACTCAGTTAGTTAGATAAATTCAATGTATTGAATAGCAAGTTGACTAGCTATTTAATTGTAGGACATTTGGGCATCTGGCTGATGAAATTTAGAGAAAACCATGGCTTGACTAAAGGAGGTCCAAAGGAGGACCACAAAGATAGCTGAACATCTGGAGAACATGCTCAGTGAGGAAAACCTATAAGTGTTTGGTCTTTTCTTCCTGGAAAAGGGAAGCCTCAGGACAGACCTACTTAGAGCATTCCAGTTCTTAAAAAGCAGCTCTCACTTCCCCAGGAGGCACATAGAGGACAAGCGGTGACATTTGCTGTGCGAGCAGCTTCATCCCTACATAAAAACCCCCTTATTTTCTGTAATAAAAATGATCATTTGGTGAAAGGGTACAAAGTCCTTGTCACTGGAGGTTTCCAAGATGTGATTGAACAGGGTGTTGGGTAATCTCATTTGGGCTTCCACTCCCATGGAAGGCTTCACCAGATAATATTTTGAGGTTTCTTCCAACCTGGTCTGTTCTGTAATGCTACAATTCTTTGATTCTATGGTCTTGTGATCTCAGTTTTCCAGTGATTCTCTTTACAAACTTTTGAAGGAGAGGTGAATTTCCAGAGGACTTGGAAAAAAGCCATAAATTATGTCTTTTAAAAAGAGCATATGAGATATTTAACAGGCTCTTGATATTAATTTAAATTTTGAAAGAAACACTAGGTAGCATTTTAAATTAGAAACAAGCAAATAACCAACAACAAAAAAATTCACCCCACATTTAAATATTTCAAATATGACAATAAACTAAGAAAAAGAAAATAGAGAATAAGAACCAGGCTGAACAAACCCTAATTATTTTATATGAGAAAGTAACAGCATTAGATGGGAGGAGGCATTCAGAAGAGAATAAATAAATAAAACCAAGACCAAACACAAGAATGCATGTACTAGATTATGTTATCCAATACAAAGAAAAATACAAGATACCACATGTAGGAAGGAACACTGTGAACAAACACAAGATGATGAAAAATTAGCGAAGTAGAATCCAATGCTCAGAGCAGATCAAATCTGTAAACAAGCTGACAAATGAAATGATGCTGTTGAAAAGCCATGCTTGCCTTTGTAAACAGCAGTACAGTATGCAGGAACTAAAGTAATCTTTCTGCTTTGTTCAACATTGGTAAGATACAAAGTAATATGAAAGATTGGGACTTACTAAGAAAATTGCACAAGAAATTGATAAAAATGATCGAAACATTCTGTCTGAAAACTGTTATCCTAAAGAAGATCAAGGAGGGATATGATAACTGCTCTGAAGCATGCAAAAGGCTCCTGTGAATGGTTCATTTTTTTCATATTTATAGTGGAAAACACAAAAAATATAGATTTAAATTACAGAAAAGATACCTATAAATAAAACATTAGGGCAAAAAGCCTTCTATTGCTAATGCTGGTGAGACTTAGAAAGGGATTGCCTGAGAAGTTGTAGAGTACTCATTATGGAAGATCTTTAAGAAATCATTAAACAAAGATTAGTCAGAAACAGCAGAGACGTATTTGATCCTTTTCTGTGCTGGAGGCAAAGACTTTTTTGATGTCTTGAGTGACACTGAAACTCAAGAAGTTATCCTAATCCTTCAGTTTAAGTACACCTATAAATGGTGCTGAAATTGGAAAAGAACTGCACATTAATGTAATATTCTGATGGCTTCAAAGGATGATGTTCTTTGCTGTAGTGCATGTACTTTGTTGCTAGCTATTTTTCACAGAGCTACTGGAAATTATGGTCATGTGTTGTGCTAATATGAATATCCGACTGCAATTCCTAAATATGTAAAGGTAGAAAGAGTAAGGGAACTTTATTAGGTGACCAAGTATTCAGGGAAAGGATATAACTCCCAGCTCCAGAGAAAATCCAGTTGCTTATGCATGTTCAACAGACCTAAAGGAAGTCTTCATATCAGCAAGAGCTAGTAATTTTGGAAAGACTGATTCTGTTCTGAGAAAGGGGGGAAAAATATTAGAAAGGACTTAGGCATGACTCTTTGGGAATATTCCCTCATCTGGGTGCCTTAGTATTTATTTTTGTTCTTAGTGGTATTCAATTTTTTTCCTACTTTTCATTTTATTTTCTTTCCCCAGCTCTCCAGAATAATAAGGCTTAGCTTCATGTGTATGAAGGGCAGGAAAGAGTTCAAAATCTCCAGAGGTTTTGAAGTATTCCTCACACTAAGTTCTCCACATGTCAAAAGTTTCTTTAGTGCTGTAAATGGGTTTACCTCAATAGACTTTTTCATTATATAACAACATATATAGGCTTTTCTGATTTATTTTTAGATATACCTTCCTCCACTTGCTAACATTAACAGTTGTTCAGACATTCATAAGATATATATTATATATATATATAAAAAATAATTTTGCGTATGGAATGGAATCTTTTCTGTACAAGAAAAGCTTTTGGATGAAATTTCAGAAAATATCAACTTCTAAGTCTCAGCCTTTTGTAATTTAAGCCAATGGAAAAAAAAATATTTATTTCACTCCACACACAGAACGTTATCAAATTTGAAATAGAAAAAACCAAAAAACTACATTCCTCAAAGAACACACATCCTAATTGCAGGAATGAAGATAAAGTGACACACATTAACTCTAATATTAATCTCTAGAAGCACATCAGGGCAATGACTCCACATATTAATAAACTACTCATTAAAAATTCTCATCACATCAAAACATAGAACAATTCAATCAGTTTAAAGTTCTAGGTTAAACTTCTCTCAAAGCTCTAACTCAATAGCTTCCCTGCTGCCAAGGTAATTATGTAGAAGAAAAATACTTTTGAACATTGTTTTCACTACTGAGTAATTTGAAGTCTGAACTATTCAGAAGCACTGTACTTTATTAGATGAGTTGGATGGTTGGGATTTGTGTCTGTGTGGGTTTTGGTTGTGTGCTTTATCTTCCTGGTACTGCTTTCCAATGCCTTCTACAAGTACTGCTCCTTCCACTTCTCAAGCTTCAAATTTTGCCTTTTCTTTCATTTTCTACCTGAAATACTGTTAAAAATACTGAAAAAAACCCCAAAGAAATGAAAACAAAACACAACCAAAAAGCAAAACCCACACACACTAGTTTTTGAACAAATAATCTTATTCTGTCTGTTTTAAGTGGAATCTCAGGAAAGCTGGAAGATCCTTGAATTGGATTTTTTGAGTGTCATAGTTTAGAAATGACATTCTCTAAGTACTCCAGCTAAAAAGACCACATGACATTCCCCTCCCTGCTCCAATGGGAGCCAGAAAAACTGAAGATGACTGGTTGAGAAACAAATAATTTACACAAACAGCAATGAGATGAGAAAATCAACAGTAATGGCAACAATAGTAAAACAAAAAGTATAAGACAAAGAACTGATTTACACAGAAAAACTCCTGAACATAAACAAACATACTGAATTTCCCACCATCTCCACTGAAAGATAAAGTCCATTTGCCCCACCCCTGGCACTGACCTGAGGTCATGTCAGATACAGCCCTGACCACACGCCCTCAGCCAGCCCCCTTCCCAAAACCAGGACAATGAGGTATCAGTTGTAGCTGCACTGAACATGCATTTTATGAAAAAATGAACAATAAAATTCTGTTCAGTAAAATCTCATATACCATAAGGTTATTAATAAGATGCTCTCAATCTGCGTGTGATTAAGTCGCTACTGTAGACCTGAAGCTAATGTCACTGATCTCTGCATTCAGATTTTTACAAAGGATAATGTGAACAATTTGATAATAAAGTAATGCACATAAAAAAGTCTTTCCCCCCAGTTAAAAAATTGTAATCTAGCCAAAATATATAACATCAGGACTTGTCTTTATGAAGCTGGATTAAAAGTGATGGTCATAAATGTACACATTATTTCAAACACTTGTGTTGCATATCTGGGTATTCTTTTATGTCAACTGGATAATATTTCTATAAGATGTGACATTGTACTTGCTTCTTACATTAATAAATTGTAAATTCATAAAAAGTTTTCAAAGCTTTATTGAATAGTATGAAAATTCAGTCCAAAACTGAATTCCTTGCTGCAACAAGAATATGTTTCTCAAGTAAACATTTAAATATGCATATTCCTCTGTTATCATTTTATAAGACTCTTTTCTAGGAGATTGCAAATGCTTTCCCCTTTAATCCAAAAAGGCGTGTGATGCAAAATTGTACTAATCCTTATATATAGGTAATGCTGACTGAAAGATATAAAATAAGGTTTATATTTATGTGATTTGCTGCACTAAACTAAACCTCTGATGCTTCAAAACAGAAGTTCTCAGTAAATTATTTCTCCAAGTGCCAAAGGTTGGAAGACAGGTATTGGAATATACTGATAATGATGGAAGTTTAATCAATAATTCATACTTTTGTTGGTATTTAGAACATTCCCAGCATAAAGAAATCATAAACTAAATTTGTTTTAATGAGATAAGTCTTCCAAGGCTTTCTATACTCTTAGAGAGAGATTTCTTCAGAGAAAAAGTCAAAGCCCCCACATCAGTTTTGCATTTTGAATCACTCTATCTGTATTGTCTAGCACCTCAACTCTTAGGCTGAAAACAGTTTCTGGGAACACCACAATCCCAGATCTAGAAGAAAATTACTAAATTTTACAGCTGCTGACATAGTTTTGCATTGATTTTTTTTTTTCCTGATGAATTTTTACGAGATTTTAGATCAAAAGTAACAAAATAATTTCTTTTGCCTTTTCATCTGCAGCTTCCCAAAGTGCTTAGGAGGAAAAAACTGGTACTTCTGTAAACTAATCTCTGCTTTCAGATCTTTATTCTCCCCATGTCATGTGGCTTAAGCTTGGACCCTAAGAATCCAGACTGCATTATGTGAACAGTTTACAATACATTAAAATACTGCTGAATAGAAATGGCGGTGGTAAAGCTCTCTATGCAGTGTGACTAAATATGCGTTTTGAACATTAATTTACCATCCAATTTGCATTATATTTTTTCTCCTTTTAGCATACTTATTATCTTGTCCTCCTTTTACTTTTTTATTTTATGTGTTAAACTGTTGATTTCCCCCCGTAATCTTAAGACTTATTTTTCTCACTTATTCTTTTCACACTAAAATTAATTCTAACTCTTCTTAACTAGCATCCTGAGAATTTATTAGCAAATTTACAGGCTCTGATCTGAAGCTCTGAAGCTCTCTCTTGACCTTCAGAGAAAGATTGCTCAGCAATTCCTAAAAAATAAGATAGCAAAAAAAATTTTAAAAACAAATACAGAGTATGTGTGGTTTTACCATGGGTTCATCCAAGATAATTAATCACATTTAAAGAGCTTTATATAAGAACCTTATCTGAGTTATCCAGATGATTGAGTCTACTCCTATATGAGAGATGCTAAGCAAGATAAGCATCTTCCATTCTAAATACCTTCACTATCAGCAGAATCACCAGCAGTTGCAAATCTGTTCTAAGAATGTAAAAAACCTCTATTGAATGAATGTTTAGCTGCCAGGCAATGACTTTAGATATAAAAATTCTATGTTAATGAAATCATTGATGAACACAGGGAAATGATATCTTTATATTTGAATTTGCTACACCAGGTAAAAGGCCAGCTGCATTACAACCAATTTCAACTCAAAATACTTGTCTCCAGAGGGGTTGCCCTTGAAAAGACAACAGTTCAAAATTTTTGATCACAGTACTATTTGATAATTGTAGTGTGCAAATCATTTTGTTCATGCCACTGGATTTCAGAAGCCCGTAAGGATCATGCGGTTTTTGATATGGAAATTTCTCCATTTTCTACCAACAAAAGCAACACAGTCAGAAACAAAACAAAAAAAATCCTCTGAGAAGTGTTGAGGTCAACTGTCATGAGCAACAGTTCCAGTTCAGTTAATTCAAGCTGTTATCAGAAACCTTTAAGATTGATCCCTGAGTAAATAAGCCATAAAAATAACATAGGCTCTTTTATGAAATATGAGAAAGTTCATCTGGAATTTTAGTAGGAAATCATTATTTTGTGAAACAATATTTTAAAATTAGAAAAACAACTGTAAATTTTCACAAAATTCAACAAGAAGGGAAGATTAGAAGGACATCATATAACAATGCAATGTACTAGCAGCCTTAGTTTTAATATTAATTTCACATGAATGGTCAGAAATTAATTTTTAAAAGGGTATGGTCACCTAAGTAAAATAATAATGAAATGCAGAGAGGAAATTACTATTTCTTATCGTTTCTAATATGCTTATAAAGGCATATGAAGGAGTTCACATTTACATAGCACTTTTCATTCGAAAGATTCCTGAGGCTTTTACCCAATATAGGTAAAAATTGAGATTCTTGACTAAATGCAGGTTGAAAGCTCAAAACATCTCACTCATAGTAACAACAATTCATGGATAAAGAAGACATCAGCAACATATAAAATGTCATCATACAAGGAAAAAAGGTCTATTTGCACAGTAAATACATAATAAGATTTGAAGGGGAGCAGTTCCCTGATACTGTATTTTACTGCAATCTACTCAAAAACCTAAGGGTTTTCTGAGCCATCCTATCAGTAACCAAAAGCTTTTCCTGTAACTATGGTGTCTTTCAGTGTTACAACATCATGGATATCAGACTGTGTGCACACAGTGCATTTCATTCCCTGAGTGTTTTAGGAACTCCTCATCCTGTCCCTGAGCAAGTGAGACATCGAACTGATTTGGGACAAGGGTCTCACCTGGGACAAGGTAATTACCTGAACTCCCAGCTACCCTCTCATCAATGCATTTGACTGTGTAATGGGCATTGTCTCTACATTTGATGAGTTGATTAACCTTCTGCGTGAAGAATTTATCACTTCAAGGAATTTATTGCTTCTGCTGACTCTTACCAATGAAAATTTTCTTTGTTTCTTCTTTTGATATTTCTCTTTTTCCTAACTGACTAAAAGACTTACAATACCTATATCTCACAAAGCTCAGAGGCTTCTTAAAATACCTGTAAATCTCTCTTAGTATCAATACCAGTTTATAGTAATATTGATATTAATTAACAGAAACACTTGTACTCTAATATTAATAGAATAATATTAATAGAGTTAAAATTCGACAGCAATTATATTTATAATACATAGCAACATAATATTTATAGTAACTGTTGGGGATTGGGTTTTGTTCTCTTACTGTCCCAGTTTAAAGAATTTTTCCCATTATTATGCTAAGGGAGCCTGCCAGGTTACTCCCAGGCTCTTTTCAGGACTCTAGACAAAGGGGGAGGTGGGGGACTGGCGCCCGGGGGCTGCTCGCTCACTGGCGGGGTCTGAGGAGGAGCACTGCTGTCTCCAGTGCACACGATCGGAACCCCGGGGAGCCAGGCTCTCTCTGCTGTGGCACATTGTTCTGCATCTGCTCCGCTCCAAATTTAGGTGATACTTAAATTTGAAATATGAACTAAGAAAAATTCTCTTTTGTTAGCATTCTAAAGTGTACAGACACATGAGGATTAAGAATGTTTTATTTCAATTGAATATGAAAAGTGCTAGTTATATGTTCCTTTCAGGTAATAGCTATGCTTTTTAAATATTCTGAAGAGTTCTATAAAATGTTTTGGTAAAGTACTCTTAAACTTTTTTGTATGGAATGGATTCATGGATTCCTTTTTTTTTTTTTCTTTTATATCAGATTCTTTACAGTGTCTTTAACTCATATTTTCTAGGTAAGTAAATTTCCCTATATGAGATTACTGACTATAATAGAGATTATAAAGGAGTATTAGAAGAATATTTTCTGGTTATTCAATGGAAACTACCATAATGTGTAATTAGATTTGATATATGTAATATACGTCAATTTTGCTGCCCTTCTAGCAAATTACATCCCCAGGACTGATCAAGTGTTTTTGATTTTCTGAGGAGACAACTGCCTCAATGGAAGAGGAAGGCGCTGTGGATATTATTTATTCTGATGTCAGAAAGGCTTTCCATTTAGTGTCAGGGTATCCTTGCAATCAAACTGTAGAGCTGTGATTTTGATAGTAAAACAAAGAATGGTGTGTAGGAATCTCACTATATATCTTAACCAATAAGATTGTGACCAGCAGCAGGAAGATGAGCTGATGTCCAGTTTCCACTGGCTCTGCTCAGGGTGCTGGTACTGTTAAACACCTTCAGCAGTGACCAGGGTGATGTGACAGAAGGAACCTTTTAAAAGCTCATAGCTGATACCAAGCTGGGAAACATTTGATATGCTGGAGGGTAAGGCTGTGATCTTAACAGGTTGGAAAAGATTCTGGCAAACTATTAATGAATTCCTGCAAAGACAAATGCTAAGATCTGGGACAAAACCATCCCATGTGACAATACCTGCTGAGAAACAACTGGTTAGGAAGGACTTTTGCATAAAACACGTCTGAGGGTCCTGGTATACAACATATTGAGCATGAGTAGACAGTAGCCCTTGTGGCAATGGGAGAGTATGGTAAATATAAGTATTTTCCATAGATGTGCCATACAGGACAAATACATAATCAGAAATATTGTTCCTCAAATATTTGTTGTGGTTTTTGTATTTAGTTATAAGTAAAGGTACCTGAAAAACAGATTCTACTCACAGATATGGATATCCAGGTATGTGTTTTGTCCTGGAAGAAATGCTGAGAAATCTTCAAAAATTTTATTCCTACAAAATTATTTAAACCAAACAGGGAAGGGAAGGGAAGGGAAGGGAAGGGAAGGGAAGGGAAGGGAAGGG
>JANRMJ010117755.1:0-12894 GCA_025584955.1 Alethe diademata | reverse complement strand
CGGCCCCGCCGCTCCCCCGCTGCCCTGGCCCCGCTCGGCCCGGCCCGGCCCGGCCCGGGGCTCGGTCCCGCACGGAGCCCACCCCGAGCACCGGCACCCCTGGCACGGGCCGGGCAGGCTCGGACAGCCCCTGAGCCGAGCACACACCCCCTCTGCCCCCCGCATCCCTGAAAAGTTGTCTCGGGGCCGAGCGTGGAAAACGGGGTGCAGGGGGAGCGGGAAGAGACTTTATGGGAAGGTTAAGGAGCTGAGCCCCAATCTCTCCTGTAGTACTCGTGCTCTCGCCAGGCTGAAATTCAGTTTCCTGCTAATCAAAGTGTCTTGCCATCACTGATACATTTGTATTTAAATGCTTTTGTATTTGAATGTTTGTATTTCCCAAATAATTACAGTCTTGCATGACAGTTTACCCCGAACAGAAAACAGTGCGAGCCCTCCCCTTTGCCGATAACTGAATTTACACGTGTGATAAAAACGTCAGTAGGTGTTATTTACTCGTTACTTATTTACTGTATCTCTTGGTAGAGTGGTTCGGCGCTATTTTAAATAACAGTAGCATTTTGGTGAAGCTTTTAAAGGTAGCGTAGCGTTTGGCAGGGCACAGCTACTGCCGGTGGGATGTAATCACGGAATTACAGAATGACAGAACACTCTGGGTTGTAAAGGGTCGTAAAGGGTTCATCTTGTTTCAACCCCCCTGCCATGGCTGGAACTGGTTGGATTGCATGGCCGGTGTGTTGTTGTTCGTGGCAAACTGATTTAGAGGGATTAATTAGTGGTTTTATTCCACCCAGCTTGTATTTTACTGTTTTAGTAGTGGGGGTGTGGGAGGTGAATTCCATTTACCCAGCTGAGCTTCCTGGTGGCTGTGGGGATGTCGGAAGTGAAGTTACCTGTGTAGCCAGGGATTTTCTGAAATGCTGTGCCAAGGGGACAATCTCAATCTTTTGGGATAATCTCAGCCACTCTCTGCCATACACCATAGCCAGGCTACTGAGGCTTTTATAAAAATCTGCTGAAAGGGCAGAAGGAGGATGCCAGCCTCCATCCTCCCCCGTGGAGCAGGGGCATCAGGAATGCAGATGGTGACACACTGTACAGGGCATGCATGTGGAAATGCAGGCTTCCAGCCAGGAAAGCAGGTAAAACCCTTGGGCTGCTCACACTCACACTGATTTCTGTGTGTGTGTTCAGTGTTCAGTTTCGTTTCCTCACCAGGACACTTCTGGGGAGATGCAGCATGTCCTGGCAGGGGACAGGGGGGTGTGTTCTCCGAGGTTAGGGCTTCTTTTTGTTTTCCTCAGAGGTCTTCTAATCTGTTGAGTGATGAAAAAACTCCTCTTTGTGTTCCTTTACTATCAGCATGCTGGAAAACAGTTGGTGCCCTGTAAAGGTGCCAAAGAAATGTGCTGCGTTCCCCAAAGCCTGCGTGTTTCTGCCTAATAACTCAGATTACACGTGCTTTGGCGTTGTGGGGTCCCTGTGACGGGGGAAAAAGAGTGGCCCCACCCTCAGCTGGGTGGGAGAGTGGTACCTGCAGTGACTGCTGAAGTTGCTGGAGGGTTTGGCCCATCTCTAAGCTGGGAAATTGGCTTAGCGTGCTGATGACTCGGAGTGAGGAGAAAGAACGCTTCCACGGAAAGGTGTGACTCCATGGCCTTGTGGCTGTGGATGAGTCTTTGTCATTCCCCATGAATTTAATAAGCTGTTATTAAAATTGTGATGTATCCAACGCTGTACCACCAGTGTTGTAACAGAAGCCAATTAGTTAAGTGTAAAATTGTATCTAAAGAGTGCTTTATCTGTCATGCTTAGGAAGGAAAAGGGAGAGAGTACTTGATCTCTGCAAAACCCACTGAGTAGATTCACTCTGCTTTGTGTTTCCTCCCAAAGTTTGGTACTATTGTTTATATGCTGCCATAAATGCTCTCGTACATCACTCTGTGTTTGTGCAGACAGGCCCAAGATATCTATAGTGAGCCGTATGCTTTTCCTCAAGGATTATGAGACAACGTTCAGAAGGATGGGGTGAAAACAAGAATCTCTGAATAGCTCTGCTGTTGTGTGTCTCCTAAGTAGGAGGGCTGCCAAGCTGTTTGATTTATGCAAATATATTGAAGGCAGGCAGGAGGATGGGGAATAGAGTGGCAGCCTGCAAGTGCAGGTTTGGGATGTGCTGCTGGTGCTCGGTGTGGTGGGGTCTGCCTTGGTCTGGGAGGAAAGGCACGTGGTGGAACCATCAGGTCCCTTTGCATATGGAATCCCAGAATGGTTTAGCTTGGAAGGGACTTTAAAGATCATCCAGTTCCAGCCCCCTGCCACAGGCAGGGACATCTTCTACTATCCCAGGGTGCTCCAAGCTGTGTCCAGCCTGGCCTTGGACACTTCCAGGGGTCATGGGGCGGCCACAGCTCTGGGCACCCTGTGCCAGGGCCTCACTACCCTCACAGGTGAGAATTCCTTCTGTGAGGTGGGAAGGAGCTCCCAATCTCAGTGCTGCAGGCAGCTGATTCAGGTCAGTCCCAAGTTGTGTGGAAGGAGGTGAATGTGTGTCTCTGTGCCACACTCAGTCGGTAATTAATACTGAGTTTGTCAGATGTGTTATTTGTGTAACTATGGTGCAGCTTGAGACAGCTGGAGGTAATAATTCTGCCCCTTTTGTGCGCTCTGAGACTTTTCTCCACTACAATGTGCTATTTTTGCCATAGCACGGTATGTTTTGAGGGCATCTTTTCCATAATTTTAATCAAAACTGGAAGAATTCTGCGAAGAGGGAGAGCAGGATGGTGGGTGTGTGTAGGTGGGCAGGAATGGAACTGGTATATTGTTCCAGTCCTTAGCGTGAGTGTTAATCATTCAAACCTCTCAGCCCTGACAGTCTCTTTTAACCAGTGAGTTTGCTGGGAGAAGTATTTTGGCTGCAGTCTCTGTCTAAACTTGGATGCAGATCAGGGTGGAAATCAATACTTCATGTCCCCAGCTCTTAGCACAGCAATTACAGGCAGTGCTAGGTAACATCTCTGCAGCCGTGTGTCAGCACCCTCGTGTTGGAATCCTTGTTTGAATTAGTATTGGTTGAATTGATTGTGAGCAGGAGACGTGCCCAGTGATCCGGGGTGGGGTGCTGGTGATGAGGGGAGGATGCAGCAGAGCATTGCTGTGGTGGGTCCATGCTTAGCTGTGAGCCTGTCCATGCTGGCTGCACCTCTGGGCTTTTGGTGTAATGGCTTTGCCCAACCTGCACCTGTATTTTCAGTAGTTTGGTTAAAAGCAGTATCTTTGTGGAAACTTGAAGTCTGGTGATGAGTTGCCGTGCTGCATCAGGTGTTTGGTCCGTTCAGCCTCGTGTTTTTGCTTTAGTCTCCTTCCCACAGTAAATGGAAAACACCTTAATTAATTAATGTTGGTGAAGCGCGTGAAGATGTAACGCGCAATCAATCGCTAATGACACCTCGCTCAGCGCTTGGCTGGTCTCACTCCTGATGTCAGAGGTGGTGGCACACTGTGATCACCGTGTCCCGGCCTGGGGCAGGGAGGATTGCTGGTGCTGGCAGTGGAAGCTGCCCAGATTCAGCTGGGCATGGGGCAGGAGCTGCACCCTGCTCCTGAATGAGGGGTTGCCCTTGCTGTGCTGGTATCTCGGGCACGTGCAGCCTAAGAAAGATTTCAGTTGTATCTTGCCATGGGGTGATGCCAGTGAGCTAGGAGGACCTTTCTGCTCATGACAGCCTAAAATAGAGGGTTTTTTCTTTTTTCCTTTGATCTCAGTATCCTTTCATAGCTACAATGCAGAGACTTTGACTTCTGCCCAGAGGCAATCAGTTACCTCTATGCTGTTGCTATTTTGTGAGTAATCATCTCCGGCTGTTGAAAATGTACCATTTTCATCTCTTCAGAAATCTTCCCTGCTATTTGTTCTTCCAGAGCTGGAGAGCTGATACTGTAAAGAAGCCTGAGGAATTTGGACACTGCTGCCCAGTTGGGTATTGGAAGCATTTTTGTACCATGCTTATCACAAGATCAAGGTCTTTCTGTACTATTACTCTTTCTAATAATTTCCTACTTTGTTTCCCTTTGTCCTGTGTAGTTCAGGGAGCAACTTGTTTCATGCTCTAAAACAATTGCCTGTGCTGGGAAATAAATTTGTACCGAGCAACGTTCCCATGGTTGCTTTAGACACAGGGAACTGGCTGCTGATAACGCTCCAGGTCCTTGCTACATCTTAGCCTTTGAAGATGTTAATTTAAATATCTTTTCTGGAGCTTTCCTATTCAACAGCCTCATCTGGCATGGTTAGCATAATATTTAGATTATCACTGCTTTAGCCTTTGTCCAGGGGAGTTATAATGAAACTCCTATGGATGAGTAAGCTCAAGTAAACTGAAGTTGAAGGAGGACTTAATCCAGGGCTTTTGGCTCACCAGTTTGAAATATAATAATGAAAACGGTGTTAGACTTGCAGGTGGGGAGAGGGACATAGAAATAAGTCCCAGTCTTAAGTTGGGGAAGATTAAGTGTAATTTTGTGGGTGGTGTTCAGGCACTCACAGATGGTGGGGCTGGGTGTCACCCAAGAGGACAGTCTGTCCTCTCATTACTTATTCCTTTTCCTCTAGATACATCAGTGTATCTGGAACATTGGTGTTCTCTGTCCCTGGGGCTGAATATGGAAGTCTCTGAGATGCCAAAAGAGGCTTTACAGCCTTGAGCAGCACCTCCTGGCCCAGTCTTGGGGGGCAAACACCTTTCCTTGAGTGCTCCCTGCTCCTCTCTGTGCTTCAAGTGCATCACTGCACACCAGGCACTGAGCCACCAGCATGATGTAGAACAAAACTTCAGCCTCCAGCTTGTTAAAATTCAATCCTCACAATTTCTCATTGCCAGCAAAGCGTGAGATCAGCGCTCTGGTCCTGACGCAGCATCTGCAGAACCCTGTGCTCGAAATGCAGCGTGCACAGCAGGGCAGCAGCTACACACAAACCCCAGGGATCACTCACCCAGAGGGCTCATTTTTCAGGATCCATCCTCACCTGAAGGCTCAGGGGGTTGCTTCTTGTTGCTTTGCAATCTCTTCCTGTTTTTTGTTTCTGTGTTGTCTTACTTGAGCCTTTATGGGTGATGGTTTTGGGCATTGAGATGGATTTTGTGGAACCTCCAGCTAGATTATTTTGGTGTTTGGAAATGTGTCCTATGGTAGCAGGAGGTGGGATGGGTTTAGCTTTTTTAAAGGAAAAAGGAAGCAGTCTTTTCAGAATATGGATGTGGAATAAATGCTTTTGAAAGCTTTGAAGTCAGTTTGCCTGCAGGAGTTGCAAAGGTGAGGAAAATCTCTCCCCAAGGTTTTCCTTCTGCAGCCATGGCAAGGGGGGTAATTGGAGGCTCAGAGGTGTGATGGTGAGGGTTTGGAGGTGTCCCCCCAGAGCAGGAGGCTGAGGTGGGGTGCTGGGGGTGGGCTGTGATCTGGGCTGGCAGAGGCTCTGCAGGATCAGAACGCTTTGCAGTGGTATTGATCATGATTGAGCGTGACACTGGCTGGAGGCCGTGGCTCCCTGGGGTGTCACTATCCCCTCAGTCCAGCTCTAGCTTCCATAATCTGATAAATTGCTGATTCCCTAATCTTGTTAGTGCTCTCCTTCCCCAGGTCCCTGCAAGGAGCCTCTGGGATGGGGACAGAGCTGGCCACAGGTGATGCAGCTGTTCCCACCTGGACTCACTGAGGATGGCTTTTGGGTCAGGTTTCTGGTTTTCAGCTGGGCTTCATAAGTGATGTGTCTGTGTCTGAAAATTGCTGAACTGCAAAGACCTCTGCCTTGGAGTGCAGAAGAGGAACTGCAGCAGAGAAATGTTTTTGCACAGAGCAATTAGTGAGAAATGGGTTTTTGTCATGAGGATTTCTGACACTTGCTTGGTGGGAGAGCTGCAGTGGGCAGGGCTATGTTTGCACAGAGAAATGGAAAAAGCTCTTTTGCTGTTGCTTTTCAGATACATGATCAGCTGCAGATTTTAAGTACATGATGCTAGAATTTGCTTTTGGATCACTTGGACAATGGGAAAGGAGCAGAGATGCCTACAGAAAGGTGAAGGGGAGTGTGGTGGCATCCTGGATCTCCTGTGGGCACCCAGCAGACTCCAGTTTGGGAGAGGATCACCCTTACCATTGAAGAGGGACTGAGTGATGCTCTGCTGCTGTGTGATCCAGGTCTGGGCTCATCTCAGTCTTGGAGAATCATCCTTGTCCCTCGTTGCTCCTGCAGATGTTTTTTCTGAAGGATCATCTCTTCTGAGGGCATCTGTAAATCCATTTCTCATCCTTTTTGGTCCTTACAGAGTCTTTCTGACTCACATATTTTCATGCCACTTCTTCCTCTAAATTAAGATTTCACAGGTTTTAGAGGCTGTATCTGGGAATTGAACCTCTGGCTTTATCTGACAGGGAGCTCATGTGTCACAGCTTTTCCTGCTGCTGTCCTGTGCCATCACTTCTTTGTTGTCTCACTTTGCTGGGTGGCATCTGGGGGGAGAATCCCAAACCTCTCCATCACCACCTCTCTCACAGAATGTGTGTTCTACATCTGCTGCTTTGTGCAGAAGGTAGCACATTGTATTGGAGGTGGGGGAAAATTGTTGTTTGGTGTGAATATGTGGGATGTAAAGAGAGTAAGGGAGCACAGTGGTGTCCTGATGCCTATCTGCACGTTTTTCTCAGACTCTCTTTTGCAGCAGCAATCAAACCTGGAGAACTGCATGGCTGGGAAATAGTTTTTTGCAGGAAAGGTGAAACAGAGCTTGTACCTCTGTTCCAGCAGATTGAGGTCACTAACCATGTTTGAAACTGAGAACCTAAAACTTGAATCTTTTGAGTTTCCTTTGCCTTTTAATGCTTATCAAATCATGGCATTTGCAGAAGTGGACTGTCATTACTCTTTAATTTGAGCCAGAACATGAACTTGCCAACTATTCACTCAGTCACTGGACAGCTGGAGAGTTTTCCAGTGGTGAGTGCCTGTGAGTGTGCATGGCACAGAGATGATGAAGGCTGGCAGTGCACCCACACTGCTCCAGCTTGTTGCTTTTAACTAAACTGTCCATCATCCTCCTTGGAAATTAACTGGGAAAAGCAGTAGAGGATTGCTGTTGGTCATCATCAGCTGAGTGGGAATCCCAGTACTGGGATTGGGCAGCAGTCATGCCATGGTTAATTCCCCAATAACAGCTTCCCTGCTTTCTTTTAACAGCAGAATATCCCAAAATGCTTAGTTTTGGCCTCATCTGCTTTTTCAGGTATGCACAGGAGTATCCCATAACCTTAAGGGCTGAGTTAAAAGGTATTTATAAGATTCTGCTTTTGGTCCTTGGCTGGTTTGAGTGGTCTCTGCCCTCACATCATAAAATGTTGGGGTTTTTTCAGGATATTTCCAATTGTTGTAAGATATGGTTGTGGGTCAAAATTAGCTGCAGGCACACAAGCACAGGAAGTGTTTGCCTATTTTCCAGGGAGATTTGCTCTATTAGTGGTGGAAAGCAAAGCAAATTGATTTGAGGAACTTACTTTTGATGCTGAAGATTTAGATGGTCTAGACACTCTCTTAAGCTGCAGGAGGGGAAAAAACAATGTGTTAGAAGAAACCTGTAGGACTGCTGTAAAGTGGACCATAGTGAGATTTTCAGAAGGGAAATCTCCAAATGCAGCTGCATTTTGCAGAGCAGCTGCCCTGTGATGTGGAAGGCAGGAGGGCACAGGCAGGGCTGTCACAGCCAGGGCACAGCAGTGGTGTCAGAGACCCTGGGGATCTGTTTCCATCCTGGAGCTCTGTCCCTCTGCAGGGTTTCACTGGCTCTCAACAAGGGTGTGAGGATGAGCAGAGCCCAGCTCAGAGTTACTTGCTGGGCTTTTGATTCTCCCTTGAAGCTGAACAATGTCTTTGTGTGATTTTGTGTAACAGCAGCACATTCAGAAAACCGATTCCTCATCCTGTGATGGTAAAATAGTCTCTCTCTCTGTGTTCATCATTGTTTGTTCTAGCCTTAAATGCACCCAATTATTTGCTTTTATGTTCATCAATTATTGCAATATCTGCTCCAGCAAAACCTGCTGTTTTATCCACCACAGTTTCTTAACATTACTTCCTTGACCTTTTATATCCCCTGTAGTATATCCAGAGCTGCTAAATGGCTTTGCCCAAGTTTGTCTTTTTTTTTTTCCTGCTGAAGTGATGGCTCAGGCAGGAGTGGGGGAACCATTTCAGGTGCAGACTCAATGTGCTCCCCAGCACATTTGCAGTGTGTAATTGAATCTGCAAAGATCGTTTTTGTCATCCTTGGGAAGGGAGCTTGTTTTAAAGCCACACAGGGTTTGCTCAAATGAGCTTTAGTTTCCTGCATGATCTCCTTTCGTGGTCAAGAGAGGTCCAGAGCTGACAGCTCAGGGTGAGAGGGCTGATTAATGGGGTTCTTAAATTTCCATGAAAAGCAGAGGAAGGTGGTGAAGCCAAAGCTGTGCAGCTCCTGTGGAGGGTGAAAAAAATCCCTAAACTTTAAAAATATAAAGGTCACAGTGAAACCACAGAAAGGCCACATATCTAGTGAAAAAGCTGTATTTAATATCAAGAAGTTCTGGTTTGGGGTAGCACATTGTAATATAAGCAGAGACTTTGGAAGATTTATTAATTAGAACATAGCCAGGCAGTTGTGTTGGCTTCAGGAGGGATTCCTGCAAGGCCCTGGTGTCCTGGTGCTGCTGTGCATGGATGCTTTTGGTGAGTTGTGGCAGCTGCTGGGTGAGGCAGAACTGGGGCTGGGCACAGAGGAGCTGAGTGGGTTCCACCAGCTGGGGTCCCCTTGTGGGCATGTCCCCAGCTCCAGCACTGGCTGCCCCAGTTTGGGAGCTGCTGAGTGCACAGGCATCAAAGGGAGACAATGAGGTGGACAGGGCATGCTGGAGCAGGGTGCTCAAGCTGCACCTTGCCCCTGTTCTCATGCCCTTGTCATTGCCTGGCTTTGCTCCAGCTCTGGGACTCACTCACACTCCCAGAAGTTGCTCACAAGCTGCTGGAGCCTTGCTGGAGTTGTGTAAAGGTCTGCAGTGGCTGTGGTTCCCAGGATGAGTGTGTGGGCCCAGACAGCTGCACAGGTACTCCCAGTGTGCCTTTGAGAACCATCTGCTGCTCCTTGCAGGCAGGGCAAACCTTCAGAAAAAGCACTTTGCATTTTGCCACCTCTGCAGAGATCCTTTTTATGTGCTTTTCCTCCTTGGACATGCATCATTTCCAGCGTATTTTGGTAAATGATGTAATTTAACACATCTCCTATGCCCTGCTTATCTCTGTCATTTCTGAGTGCACTCATTAGGGACCAGTTTGATTTTGGGTGTAATTCCACTGACAGGCACATTTACTGAACATCTTTGATTCAGCATTTCACGTGTGGCAGGATTAATGGAAAGCACTTTACTAAAGAGGTTTGAATACCTTGTAGGATCCTTAAAGATTTATTTTTTTTTCATTTAAATGGAGCTGTATTATCTTGGGCTGGGTTGGTTTTTTTTTGGGTTTTTTTTGATGCTGTTGTGGTTTGTGGACTGAAGTGTTTCCTCTGCTGCCAGGGTTGTATTGCTGGGGACTGGGGCAGCTGTAGATCCTGGAATAGCCTGATGCAAAATCTGGATGTGTGATTACAATTATATTTGTTTTATTTTGGTTGGGGAAACATGCATTAAAAAGCCATGAGAGCTCTACCTGTTAATTACTGTGACAATACCATGGTAATGACCACCCTGCAGGATTAAAACCCCATATTCAGATAAGCATTAGCTGTGCTTGTTGGCAGATAAAGATGCAGATAATGTCAGAGGAGCAGAGCTGGCTGGGCTGTCAGTGACAGCCTGTCCATACTGTGATGTCAGCACAGATGCCTTTGACCTCATCACGATGTTCAGTCAAACCTGGCTCTGCATTTCCCAGTGGGTTGGAATACTGTGCAGGGAGAAATCAAGCAAATCCTTCATGGTGAGACCCTTTATGGGTAGCCTTGGGAGCAGTACAAGCAGTATTTACACCCTTGAGATGTACATTTGCAGGGCTGTGCCTGTTTTAGGGCCCTTACCAACCTGCTGGTACACCTGGTTCTTGGGTATGTGGGATTTGGTGCTGCTGTCAAGGTTCCTATAATTTTAAAGGGTTGTTTCCACCCCTTGGTACCATCTTTACACCAGGAGGTGGCTCAGGGTTAGGATAAAGAGAATTTGGTGTGAGACACTTGTGGGAACATGTGTGACCTCATGCAGTTTTTTGTCACAGTGGGTTAAGCCTGTGGGGCTGGAGAGGCCCCTGTGTGGCTGCAGGGACTTGTTCCTTGCCAAGACACAAAGAAGGGGCTTTGGCTGCTGGGTTGGGATTCCTGCTGCAAGAACCTGCCCAGTGTCACCTCAGCTGGGTGCTGGAAGTCACCCAAATACTTTCAGAACTGCTGGTGTTGGATCCTCCAATGTGTTCTGAGCTGGGAGTAGCTGAGCTTTTGGATTCTCTCAAAGAAGGAAAATTACCCAGGCCTTGTAGACTTGCTGTGAATTATTCTGGTTCCTTTTAGTTGCAGCTGTGCATAAAGACTCCAGATTGGGGGATATTTTGCTGAACTGCAGTTTTTGTGAGGTAGTTCTCATTTGCTAATTCATTTTCAGTTGTTTCTGCCGATGTAAGTACAAGCTTATTCTGCAGTGATGTTTTTCATCTTTCCTGGACTTGAATCAGCAAATGAGTGTTGATATCCTTGTGGCAATCTGGTGAGGAGAGGGGAAGCAGAAAAATGAAGTGATAATTTTGCTCATGCTTTTTTATATCAATGTCCAAAGCCACTTACCAAACCAAGTATCTTGAGTAAGGAGAGAGATGGATATTGTTGGCTTCAAGTAGATGGGTGTAGTGCTGGAGGTAACTGGTAGGAAGTTATTAAATATACTCTGGTTCCTTTGCAGCACTTTTTCAGCATATCTTAACTTTAAGTGTGTGTGCACAGTTTAGAGGGTAATGCCATTAATTAGAACAACAGGAAAGACTAATGTAAGAGTATAACCCTCTTTAGTACACTGGGTTTATCCCTGATTAGCAGAGCTGCTCTGATCTTAAGGAAATCTGTGTACATGTCATTAGGAAAGCAGGATTAACTTGGTAATTAATAACACCAAAAGGTTTTTATCCTTGAAAATTAGTAAAAAAATGGTAAGGAAAATAAACTTTGAATATAGATAAAAACATGAAGGTTTCTCTTTATTCCTGTCTGCCAGGTGTCCTGGGGTGACTTTATGATGCTTGTATCCCACATCATCTGTTCTGTTGGTGTTGAATATTGAGTTCTGCAGCTTTAAAACTGGTTCCAGGAGTGAAGGGAGAGAGAAGAGGTGCAGAGTTTGTTATCAGACAATCAGAGACTGCACACCAGTGAACAAGGGTGGGAAGATGAGGCACAGGTTACCACAGATGCTACTGCTGGGGCTCAAAGCAAGCCAAGGAGGATGCCAAAGTATTGTCCTGGGCTATATACAGCTAATTCTTTCTGAATTTTGCCCAAAATACTGCTGGGTGAAGCTGAGGCCAGTGTGTGTGCTCGTGTGCTGCTGCAGCAGCATCTCAGCTCCCCGGGGAGGGGCAGGGCGTGCGGGAGAGCTGCGTTTCTCACAGGAGAGTTGTTCTGGCTGTTATTAAAAGTATTATCACGACGAGGTGCTGGTCAGGCGCTGAACTCGGCAGGCACGAGCACGGTGTCTGTCTGTGTGACAAGTGCTGGTGCCAAGAGAGAATCCTGATGAGGATCCTGCCGGGCTGGGATCTGCACGCAGCAATTTCCTTCCTGCCTGTATATGCAGGCAAGCCCGGGCTTGTTTGGGAGTTATTTCACCTCTTGTAACTGATGCTGGCAGAGAAGATCAGCAACTTTGTGATGAAATCTTGAATGTATACACGTATTTTATAGGTTTTGAATTTTAATTTTAATTTTTTTTTGTTTTTTTTTTTTTTTATCATGGAGAACAGCAACAAGTAGATTTTTGCAGAGGATGGGACCTGTGCAGGAATTTTAATTTTTGCTCTTCAGTCAAGCTTATTTGCACAAAGGCTGCATTGCTGGGCGAATGTTCCCTGTGTTCTGACCTGTTGCACAGCTACCCCGTGCCTTTCCCTGCTCTCCTGCTGTGGAAATGAAGGTGGAGAACTGGCATCTCCTGTGCTCAGACAGACACAAAGCAGCAAGGTCCTTATCAGCGCCCCGCCGATAAACCAGGGCACAACAGCCTTGGCGTGCACCCGCATCTCCTGCTCGTTGGGAGATTAAAAGCTCTTGAGGCTTTGGTTTGTTGTGAAAGTTAATTGCGAAGCCCTCGCAGCTTGGCAGCGCTCCCGGGGCGAGGCTCGTCACGGCGGAGCCGAGCCTGGGGCAGGTGCGGGTTCTCCGGGTCCGGGCGGGTCCGGACCGGCTCCTGCGCAGGGCTGCGCTCCCGGCACCGCGGCAGGAGCTGCGCGGTGCTCCGGGGGCTGCTCCCTCCCCGCCGGCTGTGGGTGAGCCAGGGCAGCGGGAGATCATCCCAGCCCATGCATCACCCCTATGCATCCATCCATCCACCCCAATGCATTCATCCATCCACCCCATCCATCCATCCACCCCAATGCATCCATGCATCCATCCCAGCCCATGCATCCATCCCAGCCCATGCATCCATCCCAGCCCATGCATCCATCCACCCCAATGCATCCATCCATCCACCCCCAATGCATCCATCCATCCACTCCAATGCATCCATCCATCCACTCCAATGCATCCATCCATCCACTCCAATGCATCCATCCATCCACTCCAATGCATCCATCCATCCACTCCAATGCATCCATCCATCCACTCCAATGCATCC
>JANRMJ010117694.1:0-12899 GCA_025584955.1 Alethe diademata | reverse complement strand
TTGCTTCCCCCCCCCCCCCCCCCCCAGAGATTTATTTGCTTTTAAATGACTTTTTAATTGTTTGTTGTTTTAGGTCTAAAGTCTACAAGTAGAATAGAGTATAATCTGAGATTCTGGTCTTTCATCTGTAATGAGAGAGATCACACTGAGGATTGTTTAGTTACTGAACTTGTATTTTTGTTTCATAAAGACTGTAATGTTGCACTTGGGTCAGTAAGGGAAGAGCTTTGCTGACCAAAGGTCTGAGATTTGTTTATTTCAAAAGAAGAATGCTTTTGAAAAAATTTTTATGTTCTCATTATGCTCACCATAAATCACCAGACTGCAATTTCTTAAGTTTAAAAGCTGACAAGTTGGGACTTTGAAGCTGCCACCAAACTATTTCTCCACTGAACTCTTACTCATGATGGTTCAGAACGTTAGTGTCTGCACAGGAGTAGTCAAGCTTTCTGTGCTGATGAAAATGCCATCATTTCATGAAAACTGAAGTATTTCCCTGCTCTGCTTGCCTGGTGTTGGTCCCATGGACCCACCAGTCTGAGTGTCTTCAGAGCTCCTGGAAGCATGTCTTGAATCCTGCCCACAAGATCACTCAAGTACATCCCACAGGGTGAAAGAAGTGAAATTCCTTTCTATACAGCAAAGAGGCAGCAGAGAAATTAAGACCCAAAAGCAAATACTGGTACCTCTGGTGTCTCTGAATACCAATAGGCATGGGAACTTGTCCTGGAGGACTTACAGAAAAATTGGGCAATCGGGGTGTTTGTGTCCATATTTCTTCTGTGTCATACCAGGATATGTTCAGTTACTCTGGTTTCAGAGCTGTGCTATAAAGTATAAGGGATTTAGAGTACATTTTCTTCATTGAATACTCCCCCTCAAGGACAACAAAGCTGGCAATCTTGTCCTGTGACTGACACTGTCAATGGCTTCATTAGCTGGACAGAAAATCCAGCTACAAAAGCCAGCTGTCTAACATCAGTTTTGCTTCTAGGTTTAGGTAAGCTTTGTAAACAGATATTACAAAAGCAAATCCTTTACTTTCTGAACTACTAGGAGAGATCAATACCCCTGGTTAGTATCTGAAGGAGTCATTTGGAATAGAAAGACATAAATAAGTGACTACTGTTTCCATGGCAAAAAATGAAATATACTTACACTTTCATTTCACTTAAAATTGAGACTAGCAACAATTATTTATCCATAGCCTTAATTGGTGTCCTCTATATGCCAAGTGTGTTTCACAGATTACAAACCCAAAATAGTTGCAGAATATTACATCTTTAACTTTCTTGCTTTCTAATTTATCTTTTCTAATTATGAGAGATGGCTTTTCAAGCTTAAATTAAATTCTTTCATGTTAGACTTGTATTTTGTATGTCTTGGAATATAGGTGTGGATATTAAAATGATTACTGAAATATGAAAACCTAATTTGTGATGGTTTTATAATATATTTTAGTACACAAAATGTACAGGAAGACCTTCTAGCAACCTACATTACCTAAAGGGGGCCTACAAGAAGGCTGGGTCTGATCTTTGGTTTTAACTATAAAAGACAAAATTTTTAAAAAGTTAAAAAATCTAAATCTGTTAAATATTTGATTGGCATATTTTCATAGCCCAAATAACTGCCTATTCAAGAGCCTGTCTCCTTGCCTGTTTATAACTACAGTGTATCAGCAGGAACACTAAAAATGTCATTAGTGATTTGTCCATTTATCCTGAATTTTCTTCTCCCTGCTATCTGTATATATATATCAATATACTTGAGCATGTGTGTCACACCATGTGGATGGTTCAAGAAGATATTCACAAGTGGTATTGCCTGAATTTATGCTCTGATGCTTCTTTTGTGGTTCAAAGACATGAAATATCAGAAAATAGTTACAGACAAATAGGTGAGAGACTTGAAAACAGGTGCTCCTATGCAGCTGTTTAATCAATAAGCGTTGGCATAACCTTGAAAGAAAAACTTGACTGAAATCAGTCTCAGCTGATGAATAAAAAAGGTGGCTTTCAGGAAACATGGAAATATTTAACACGGAGGATAGCCCCAGAAATTATTTCAAAATTAAGAACAGAGAAATATTTTTTTCCTGGCTGGTGCTGTGCTGGTGTCAGTCATGAGACTGAGGAAGCAACTGCTCTCCCTGTGATTAACCAGCACTGAACACACACTTGACACATCCGAGATTTGTATCTGCCCAGGGCAGGGTGGGGTAATGTGAGCCTTATGTTCTCACTCTGACTGTGGCCAGCTCTTGGCAAGCCCTGATCCTTACAGGATCTCAGGCTGACATGCTGCAGTACTATTAATCTGATTCATCTGTGTTTGCCTTTCATATACACTCTAATGTATCCTGAGGAAGAAGAGCATGTTTTTTTTAGAAATGCAGAATATACTAGCCTGAGGGATGATCTATTTTGATAGAGATGCCTTTATTTGCCATACTAAAAAAGAAAATTATTTACTGTATCAGGCCAAAAATACTTTGCATTTCCAGCCTTTCCCAGTAAAATATTATGTTTAATGCTCTCACTACTTTTGAAGGCATGGTCAATAAACCTGCTTCTTGACAAGTTCTTGACTCTTAAAGTTGTTATTTTTTTGGCCAGGATCTGCAAAATAAGATAATAAATGTCTTAATAACAAAGTCCTGATATGTAATTCTTGAAATAAATGTATATATTTCAAATTGTTTGAAGTGAATCTATTAACACTACTTTTGCAGAGTGATTTGGGCACTTAGACACCAAGTTCCATTGGCTAATCACTGAAATTCAGGTACAGGAACCAGTCTCTTCTGGTTTGTAAGTCACTCAACTCCTGCTAGGTGTAGAGTAGTGCAGAATCTGAGGTATCTGAAGAAGTTGATTGCAAAAAAGATGGGGTAAAGGGAGATGAATTAGTCCTTAAGCAAATGTTCTTCAAAAACAGTGGAAAGTTGTTGGGGTAGTCAGAGGGACAGAAGCTGAAAAAAATCCCAAGCTTGTGTTTTGGGTCTGCTCAGCTTTTCCCATCCCTCAATGTCCTCCTGGTCTCTGCCAGTTGGAGCTGATCCCACAGGAGATGCCCTTTGCTCTTTCACAGATGTGCTTTTCATGCACTCAGATCCCCTCCCTTAGTCCACAGACCACCCAATCAGAGAAACATATAGAAAACATTCATTTACTGGGTAAATGATGTTACAATTAATTCTAACATAGTTTGAAAAGCTATAAATCATTAGAATGTCATACCTAGCAATAAATTTAATCCAGAATATTAAAAAAGACAACATAAAAGGATGTGATCTAATAGTCAAGCCAAGATCTTGTATCAGTCAGCATAAGAATATCATTTACTTTGAAAAGAAATTTCAAGACTATTCTTTCTTTCCAGCCTGAATTCCACATCATCATTGCTTTGGAACAGGCTGCTCAGGGAAGTGGGTCAGTCACCATCCCTAGAGGTATTTAACAGACATGTAGATGTGGACTTAAGGGTGGTTTTTAGGGGTGGACTTGTTAGTGTTAGGTTAATGGCTGGACTTGGGGATCCTAAGGATCTTTTCCAAATTAAATGATTCTGTGATTTCTTTCCTTATCCTCCAGGACTACTGATTAATGTTTTTGTATTTCACTCACTATAGGAATAACATTCTGTAGTACAGGACAGATGTGAAGACACGAAGGAGAGGTGCAATGTTCGACACTAGCAGTGAGAATACAGTGTCACCATAAAAGCCCAAAGGATCAGCTATGTCATGACCATAACAAGAAGGAGTATCAGTAAGTACATTGAGTTCTCTAGATTATTTAGCAACACTGTCACAAAAATAGGCTTCTCATGACCAAATGTGGTGAATTTTGATTCATTATAAGGAAGGAGTACTCATTGCAGGGGCAAGTTGAATGAGTCCATGTATTAACAAAATTAATTACACTATATCTTCTCTGCTCCCTGATTTCTCATAGTGCAGCTGAACTTGTCTTCCAGCTACTTGGCATCTTTTTGTCTCATTTGTCTCAGTCCTTCTGGCAGAATAACAACAGAACTAAAATCATGCTGAAGCAATCCAAGAACTAAAGCCATGTGATCTCAGCTCAGCCTAGAGCATGGGGAGTGAAGCATTGCTCAAAGACAGTGTCCTGGTGAATGACAGTATAAAGCTGTGGCATGAAGTCAGCTGACTGGACTGCATCATAATTTACTTGGTCCTTCCACCAGGAGCACTGCTGGCACCTTAGAGCACAGTGTATGCTGCATTCATCAAAAGGAGCCTGTTCAGCCTCCCTTCCCAGAAATCATGGCCCACCTAAAGCAATCATGATTTATTTGTCTTCACAAACCCTTCTGTTGACTTATCTTCAGCATGAATTTCAGAAGCCCTAATCTGTTTCACTGCCTTGTTCTGATGCAGTTTAAGATGGCCCTGCTGACCACACTGCAGCTCCTGTTAAGTTAAAAATTCATTCTGTGTGTCTGAAGATCCTCTGCTGAAATGCCTGCTTGCAGTCCACAGCCAAGGGGAACCCACAGGTTCTGGCTGCTATTTCATTCCTCAGGCATCATTTCTTCCCATCTTACAGAATACTTCTGAGCTGTATGAAGCAACATACCAGGGCAATTTTTTCCTCACTAGATGCTAGAATTATAGACAGAAGAAAACACAGTAGTCTCCAACATGGACTGAGTCGCAAGAGACCCATGCAGTGCGTCTGTCATTTATATAGAAAGATGATCAGCATGTTATTTCTGTGAACTGGAAAGGCTGTGGGAGAAAATATTAAGCAATTAATTTTGTTTCCTTAGCAATATTACTCTTCAGGACAGTAACAGAGATAAGTCCATTTCTCTGTATAAAACTATCAACCCTGATCTCAGTCACTTGATGATTGAGTGGTCTCGACTATTTAGTAAAACACTAAATATGTAAAATGTAATCATGGAAAATGGAAGAGAAGTAAAACATTGATGCATTAAATCTATAGTAAAATTGAGATGTAATTATCTCAACTATGATAACCTTAGAGTTTATAAAAATTATCTATTACTTTAGATTTTAGAAAAAAATGTAATGGAAAAATCAACTTAGTTTTCATTTTGAGACAGTAATTCCAGGTAACCGAGGGAATTATGCAGTCCATTCATCATAAATAGTTTTAGCATATATTTTTGTCTTAAATTTTTAATAATTTCACACAATTACTCTTTTCCCAGTATGACTATAATATCATTATTTTTTTACACACAGATTATTAATATTTGGGTGTTCATGGGTCATTTTTAAGGAACTCACTAAATATAGTAAAAACATGCAAGCATCTTTTGGAAATACAACAGAATCTAGATACTTTAAGTATCTGTGCATTGGTAAACCTGCTATAATCTATATATCCCTGCTACAAGTATAAGCAAAGACTTGCATGGGATGTAAGATGCAATAATTCAAATGGTATGAATGAACAGCAAATTTTCTATATACTTGTTATAGTAGGTTGAGATATATTGTGTTATGAAAAACTGAAACTATAGTTCAGTCCTGTAATCCTCATGGCTTATAAACTTGAACAGTGATGTGGTTGAAGTGTAGAATGAACCAAACAAGAGGAATCACCTGGAAATTATCTTGGCCACCCTACTACCCCAGATCACAGAATCACAGAAAGTATGGTTGGAAGGTACTGCAGTGACTCCTGTGGTCCAGCTCTGCTGCTCAAGTGGGGTCATCCCAGAGCACATCACACAGGATTGTGTCCAGAAGGTTCTTGAACGTCTCAAGTGAGGGAGACTCCACAAACTCTCTAGCCAATCTGTTCCAGTGCACAGTCACTGCACTGTAAACAAGTTCCTCCTCATGTTCAGGTGGAAGTTCTGTGCATCTGTTCCTGCCCATTGCCTCTTGTCCTGTCATTGGCACCACCAAGAGCCTGGCTTCACCCTCTTCATATCTTCCCTTCAGCTACTGATGGACAGTGATAAGGACTCCTTTCAGTTGCTTCTTCTCAAGGCTGAACTCTTTCCTCTCTATCCTCATAAGAGAGATGCTCCAATCCTTTAATCATTTTTGTCACCTTCCTCTGGATCTGCTCCAGGAGCTCCCTGTTTCAGGAGCCCAGAACTGGACACAGCACTCCAGATGTGCCTAACCAGGGCTAAGCAGAGGGGCAGGATCACCTCCCTCAACCTGCTGGCAATGCTCTTCCTGATGTACCCCAGGACACCACTCCTCTTGGACACAAGAACATACTGCTGGCTCACAGACAGCTTGTTGTCCATTGGGACCCCCAGGTTCTTCTCCACAGAGCTCTCCCAGCAGGTCAGCCCCCATCCTGGCCCATGGGGTTGTTCCTCCCCAGGTGCAAGACCCTGCATCTTCCTTTGTTGAATTTCAGATTATTCTTCTCTGCCCATCTAGCCAGACTGCCAAGGTCCTTCTGAAGAGCTCACAGCACTCTGGGGTATTTGTCACTCCCAGCTTTGTGCCATCAGTGAACAGCCCCTTTCCCTCATCCAAGTCATGGTTGAATAAGTTAAACAACACTGGGCCCACTATTGCACCTTGGGGGACACCACTAGTGACAGGCCTCCAGCTGCACAGCATGCCACTGACAAAACACTCAGGGATCTGTTGTTCAGCCTGTTGTCAGTCCATCTCAATGTTAACTCATCTAACCCACACTTTCCAAGTTTGCCTATGAGGATGATGTGACACTGCTGAAAGCTTTGCTAAAGTCAAGGTAGACAATACCCATTGATCCTTTAATCCACCCAGTTAGTTGTTGCATTGCAAAGGCAATCAGGTTGGTCAAGCCTGATTTACCTTTAGTAAATCTCTGCTGACTGCTTTTGATCACCTTCTTGTCATCCATATAGTTAGAGATGGCCTCCAGAATGAGGTGTTCCATCATCTTCCCGGAGATTGAGGTCAGGCTGACTGGCCCATAGCTCACTGATTTTTACCATTTTTTGGAAACCAGGATGGCATTTGCTTTCTTCCAGTCCTCAGGCACCTGATTGCCACAACCTTTTACAGATTGTGAGCAGCCCTGATATGGGGTTCACCAGCTCTCTCAACACTCATGGCCCACATTGAGGTCAGATCCAAGTTCAAATTTAGATCAGTTGAAGCTCATATTGAAAGGCATTGCTCTTCTCAATCCTCAATCCAATATTCCCCCACTTTTCTGCATTCTATAGTGACATGGTTTTTACTGTGACATTAGAAACTCCTGACTGAGCAACTGACAGAACATGACAAGAATGACCCTGGTAGCATTCTAACTTTTCCATCTCTATGCTTGATTTATGATTCTTCCATCTTAGGTATCTTCAAGGTTTGATTCATTCCATTTGAAAAAAGTTGATTCTAAATTTTGTGGTGTTATTTTCTCTGAACGAAAAGAAGATCATATTAGCAAATGAACAAATTTCATCTCAGAGACAGACAGATTGACACCAAATGTTATCTGTGTCTTATGTCTGTGGGCTTTATGCTCACACATAGATAAAAGCAAGCTGGACTCTGAGAACTGGGTTTACAATAGGAAGGAGATGCAGTTTCTTCTGCCTGTGCATGGCTGTGTTTAGATTTAAAAGACCTCACTGAGATAAAACATGAATTTTTCACCAGTGAAAACAGAAGAAAAATCAGCCTCTTGGTAATTGTTTTACATGCTGGAATATGTTATTTATTTCATATTCATCCTCTTTTCTGTAAAAAAGTGGCTTTAGTGACTGCCAAAAGGCTTAGGACAGATTAGATACAGACTTGCGACACAAAACATTTATTTTCAGCTGGAGATTCAAAATGTTCTATTCAGCAGACATTAAAATAACTCAAAATGTTGTGTCTGTCTTTGATGTATGAAGCCTGAAGAAATGTGGCTGCCAGCTTTATCTGATTACTGAATCTTTATGGTCTGATACATTCTAGGATGCAGAGTTCAAGAGATGCTTGCATTAGAGTGTATAGGTAACCTAGGAATTGTCAGACTTAAGCTTGCCAGTTACCAATTATTCTCTCTCCAAGTATTAGCTGCTTAAGGGAGAGGTTCCAGAGGTCATTGGTAGGGGAAGACTTGCTTACTGTATGCAACTCATGCTGCAGGCTTGTTGTATATCACAAAGTCAGTTATCCATTTAAGAGTTATACTGTATATGAAAAAGCTATTTTTAAGTTTTGCTAAGTTATTTAATTGCAAAAATTCCTACAATAGTTTTTTTTAATATCTAAAGACTCATCAGAGAGGAAAAAAGTTTCATTTTCTAAATGTAGAAGACTGCCTATTCATTTCTCATACATTTCATTCTTATCCTTAAACTAATGAGGAGCAGCTGCAGTTTAGGGATACTGAGCCTAACAGAGGACTTTGATGACATAGATGCAACCTTTCATGAATTTAATAGGTTATTTGGTTGCTTCTTTGCTTTCTTATTCAAGTCCAATTAATCTAAGTGGCTAAAAGGAAGGAAGTTTGGACTTGAAAATTCAAAACCATCTCTATTTCTTCTTTTTTCCTACTGTATTTCCCTCTCTTTCTCTTCTACATATATATAATTTTATATAGTGTTTCCCAGGATTCAGAGGGAAAGATTTGAAGTGATGAAATGTGCTATAGAGATGCTCAGATTCAAATTAATTAGCTCTGTCTTTTCATTTGTTCATTTTTCTTCTCTCATTTTTCCAAAAACTTAAAATAACCTAAAACATTTTCAAAAGTGTTTGACATGTCACAGAAAAAAACCAACTTAATTGAACTTTTCCTTTACAAATTTCCCCCCTTATCAGGCCTGTTTCCCCTTCCCCAAGTTCTTGAATATTTCTCTTTTTTCATTATTTTCATTTCCTAATCTCACCTTTTACCTGAGATCACTTCTCCTTGATTCTCTATATTGTATTAAACGACCAAGTCCTTGTATTTTATATTAAAATATATATTTCTATTTGATTGTGGAAGGAACCGGTTACAAATTGACCTTTATTTTGTGTTTCTGGATGACCAGAAAACCTCTTGATTTATTAAAACCTAATATTTTTTTTTATTACAGCTGTCATGTGAAACTCTGCCTTGCCTGATCTCAGCAGCCTCTTTCCCCACAGCTTCCATGCTCATTTTTAGGTGGGAGAGCCTTGCAAAAAAAATTTTGCAATCCTCTTAGAAAAGATGTTTTACACTTCTTGGCTACACTGGGAATCTGAAAGTCTGAGATCCAGTCCACCTTTTCTGATTATAGGAACATTTCCTGTCCTAAAATTTTAATTTCCAATGTAAATAATACATTCTGCTTTGGTTCAGTGCTAGACAGCAGAGGTCAGGCAGATGAGGCATGTCTAAAGAGAAGGTAAGACATAGTTTTGTTATAAACTGGTAGAAGTAAGGCTTGTTTAGCAGCAAATATATTGCTTTTGTTCTCCCCACCCCAAACAAAATCATTAGAGGAAAATTTTGTGCAATTATAGAGAATAAGCTCACAAACATTGTGCACTTTGATTTGCATAGAAGTTTTGAAAAAGCCACATCTTATTTGATTATAGATTTACAAAGTTTACTTCCTTGGTCTCCTTCAGAGAAGTGTCATTAACTGCTTTTCAAAGGTTTAGAAATTGGGTTTCTGCTGAATGGTCAAGCTCCTAGATAATATTACACCATAAATAAGCAATGACAAAAGAGCTTCTTTCTGGCATGTTTTGCCATAATATAAACCTTTTGAAAAGAAGGCAATTATTTTATTTTCTTTCACCATCAAAAGCTATTTCAACCATGGTAGTCCAGTTCTGAGAATTTGCTGAGGTTTTATTATTAATTGCCTTTCATCCTTCTGAACATCATTTTAAGAAAGAGCCATAAGTGTTAAATTAAAATAAATCATTACTGTAAATTAGTCTAAAAAAAATACACCCTGAAGTCCCATAGAAAGAATCTAGTTTTATCCCTGAATGTCAATACCTTTTCCCAAATGTGAAAATTGTTATGCAGACTGTTGAATCAGTGAGAAGTTTAACAAGACCGGAAATGAAACACTGATATCATTATAAAATCAGAACTACCTTTGGATTAAGGGAATGTTTTTGTTTAATTCTGACCTTGGAAATTCACTCAATAATAGCTTTTAAAACTATTGCATTCATGAAGAGAAGATATCTACTTTGGAGAAGTTAGCTTTTTTTTTCCTTTTGGTGCTTTCTTCAGCTCAGAATATCCTTAATTAACAAGAACTGGTTTTAAGCAGGGAAGTAGAAATTACACCAGATACATAGTATGTGTCCTACATTTATGCAAATGACAGCTTTATTCCAGGAATAAACAAAACTCAATCAAATGTCTACTAAAATGCCTGGAAATTGGAACATTCCTACTACAGTTCTGTGTTCATTAGCACCAGCAAACACATGAACTGGCACTTCTTGGGCAATGCCAAGCATGCATAGAATAAGAGGGAGTTTAAAAATGCTCCCCAAGCAATAATAATTGAGTACATTAAAGTCAAGCTAAAACTTCAAGGACTTGCAGGTTTCCTTGTATTCCCTCTCTCCCCCACCTAACCTCAGGGTTCAATTTCATTGCATTTGGTTTGAGAGAATTTTTAATAATTGTTGTCTAAGATATTTTTCTCATGGGAAAACTATCATGTCACTCCTCCTCAGCCTTACTTCTCAGGAAGAGTTGAACTGAATTGGTCCAGACCTCCTTGACAGATTTTAGTTTGAATTGGCTGTCCTGGTGCCTCAAAATGGAAGTGACTGAAAGAAGGAACTTATGATAAGAAGCTTTACCAAAGTCTAATGACAGATAACATGGAAAATTCAGCCTAAAGTGGCACGTAAACTAAGCTTCTAACTCAAATATATTTTAAATTAGGTTCATTTGCAATTTTTGCTTCCTTCTTTCTTTCATTCTTTTTTGGCTTTGTTTTGGTTTTGTTTTTCAATTATTTAAATCTAAATCATACCTATTTAAAGAAGTTCTGCTTTTAAGGTATGGGGAGATAAATATTATTTTGGCCAAAACCTAGGAACAGTTCATATGTAACTTTAATTTTTGAGCATCTGGGTTTGATCACACTGAACCTGTGTTAAAAAGAACACATTTGATGAATCCCAGATGTTTTAATATGGCACTCCCTCCCAAAATAACTGGATCAGGATAGGAAACAAATAAAAGATAAAGGTTTTAAATTTAAAGTCCTAAGCAGCCTTAAATGTAGGCAACTTGAAGGTGATGGAGATGGTGGCATTGTGTCCAAGTGGACACAAGTCCAAGTAAGTCTCTATATTTTCTTTATTTGGTTTTTTCTGAGGGCTGAAAACTCATATGGACGTAGAACTGGATGAAAATGCTTAATCTTGACAGTGAAGGTGGTGTTTGGATTCACTTTCTCTTGCTGGTACCTGTGCTTCAGCCTTGTTTCATTCTACAGATGGGCATGCTAATGATTTTCTAGCAAACTTTAAAGACAAACTAATGCACATGGTAACTTCAAGTACAGGAAAAGCAAAGCAGAAGTGACAGTCAGATAAAAGGCTGCTAAGCTTTTACCAACTTCTATGTGGATTAATAAGAGATAGACCAGCTAATTGATTAAAAAACACACAGGAAGTTTGTTAACATTTTCCTACAGCTGACACTCACAAACATGGCACCATCTTTGACTGTCTCATTTTTCTCTTTTGGGCTATTTTCTCATCCTTGGTTTTGGCTAAGTCAGGCATAAAGTGTATTGTTCTCCACAAAATAATCTGGCATTTAATCTTTTCCTCTTTCCTCCTTCCAATCCATTTAAATTGTGAGGAAAATGATTATACAATAATAAATTTACTGTTACTGCAGCTTGGAGAGTTGTCCATGGCTTTTGCCAGTACAAGGAACATGGAAGGGGCAAGGGTCTTTTTCTTCAATGTGGTAGCAGACCAGCAAAAGCATAATTCTCACCTTCCCAGAGTGCTGTGCAGGCATAAACAGCCAATACTTACACCTTGAGGCCTATGATTAGGACAAGAAGAATCAAAAAAGAAAAAAGGTAGTTGTATTTTCTAAATGTTGCAATTTAAGTCAAACGGGAAAGAAGCATGAGATCTACTGAAATAAAAGGACATTTCCCATTGTTCATGTTTGACAGAATAATTTTAGCTAGAATGTTAAGTAAAATTTATCCTCCAGTGCAGGCTTCTAAGCAGAGGCAGGACAGTTTTTCTGTTCCTTTTCACTAGTGGCAGTATGGCTTGAGATGCAATGTGGGAATCTGTCAAATCTTTTATCAGAGTGACTTTGTGGTGGGTTTTCCTTGGCTGGATGTCAGGTGCCCACTGAGCTGCCCCATCACACCCCTTCTAAGCAGGACAGGGTGGGAGGAAAGTAAGATGGGAAAATCTTACTGGGTCAAAATTATGCAATTTTAATAAAGCAAAAGTACAGGTCCCACACACTGAAGCAGAGGGCAACAAAAGATTTTATTCTCTGCTTCCCACCAGCAAGCCGTCCAACCCATTCCTGGGAAGCTCCAGTACACACAGAGGTTGCTCAGGAAAATAAGTAGGAAATAAAAATGTTCCTATTTCCTTCTGCTTTTTCCTAGCTTCAGTTGCTAGGAATATTCTGAAGATTTTGCCCACCCCCAGCCAGTTGGTGAGGTGGGAATGTTGGAAAGAGGGCCTTGGTGCTGTGTCAGCACTGCTGAGCACCACCCAAACACCTTCCTCTTTACCAGTGCAAAGCACAGAGCTGTGAGAGCTGCTGTGGAGAAAATTAGCTGCATCTCAGCTCCAGCACAAACCTAGAGCTGATTTTTTTTTTGCCCCGCTCTTATCTGGAAATTGCCTTCTATTTTTCCAGGAAATCCTGGGCATTAGTATCTTGATCTTTTATTTTATTTATTTTCTTTTGTGCTTAGTTGAACATTTTTGTTAGTTTTAT
>JANRMJ010117504.1:0-12912 GCA_025584955.1 Alethe diademata | reverse complement strand
CTGCCCCGGGCCCGGGGTCCCCTCTCCCTCCTCCCCGGTCTCTGTAGCGCGATACTGACCCTTCTTTTATTCTCTCTCTTTTAGGGAGAAGAAAAGAAGGAGGCTAGAGGAGCTGCTGGCGGATGGGTTAGTGCGGGGCTGCGGGCGAGCGGGGCAGGGGCAGCGCTTGCTGGGGCGGGGGTAGGTGAGGGCGAGCCGCAGCCCCGCAGGAGCTGAGGGCTGGGAGGAGCTGCGGGGCCCGCGGGGGGCGCGGGCAGGCAGGAGGGAGCCCCAGGAAAGGTGGCGTAGGTGGGGCAGGGCCCTTGAGCAGCGAGGACTGGAGGAGAGGAAACTCCCGGGGAGAGGAGCAAGGGGCTGCCCCGGGGCGGGGTGGGGGTTGCGGGCTCGCAGCTTGGCATGGTGTGCTGAAGAGCTTGGTGACCTGAGGGGGAAAAGCTGCCTTGCCGGTCAGGGACCTGGGAGGGCCTCTAGGCTAGAAGCAGGTGACTTAAGTTTTGGCTGAAAATTAAAAATTCAGACTGCAGAACAGTTGTCTCTGCACATGAAAACTCTTTAAAATCTACTCACCTGCCTTAAAGGCCGTGAAAACGAATGTTGAGAAATCTTTACTATCATCTGCTTCCATCCCTTAACTACTCCGTTCCGTGTGCTTGTGTCCCTCTGCCCCAGGGTCCCCAGGCAGGCGGTGCATGTGTGCCGGGATGAGGGTCACAGCATTCCCTGGGCATGTGGGGTGGGAGGGCTGCATGCCAGGTCCCCCAAAAGCATGGAGCTTTGGAGATGTGAAGGTGGCAGGGAAAAGTCTGAGCTTAAAGCAATGTAAGGACTGTGGTGCTCTGATGTTTCAAACAAAATTTAAAATGAAAATAACTCAATGAAATAAATAAGGATGTTGTTGATCTCTTGTACCTGGTTGTGCTGTAACAGCACAAAAAAGAAACACAAAAAAGAAAAAAACTGTCTCTGAAATAAAACATAAAATCTCAGGTTGAGTTACCTATGTTTTTCAGATCTCCACAATGTCCAACCCTCTAAAAAATGAACTGTAGTATAATTGCAAAAGTGAAACTAGATCTTATCATTTTTATCACTTAGGAAGGAAAATACACATCTAAACAGAAAGTGAGTGCTGCTGTTTAGTAGCTGTTTATAGAGACTATAAAAAAGAATTTAAAAAATTGTTCTTAATGTCACCAAACACACCTTCTACACTCATTTGCAGAAATGCTAAACACTATAATATCCATATAAGCAGTTTTTATGATGTCTGTTGAACCGTTTTATTGCTTAAGTCAGTGCTTAATGCACCTCCTGAAATGTGTACAGCAGATGAGGGGTTCTGCAGAGGGGGTGTTGTGTTTATTTACACCATTTCCCATCATGTGAAGTATGTGTATTTTCACATTATTGTGGTAACTAGAGGAGATATGAAAGTGCATCTATGGTCAAAAAACCCTTATGAATTGAAATAATTTTTGTAAGTTTTATTTAACTGCTCATGTAGTAAGTAACTTGCCTCAACAGTTATTGAGGAGAGTTCAGTCTGCAGTCAAACTGTCACAGAATCCTAGAATGGTTTGGGTTGGAAGGGACCTTAAAGATCATCTCATTCCAACCCGCTGCCATGGGCAGGGACATCACAGGTGAATTATGATTTATTTATTCCTGCAGAGAAGTTTTTCCTTATTACTGAAAATCTTTTGCAAAATCAGTTGCCTGTAAGTTCATTTACTGTCAGCATACTGTGTTGTCCAAGGTTTAAATTCTGTGAAGATAAAGGAACTCGCTGTAGATGTTTTCACCACATTTACCTTTGATTTTGAGATGAGTTACGAGGAAGTTCTAATAAATTCTAAACATCACCCAAGAGTAATTAGACAAGTGCTTTTCATAGTGCTTCATAGAAGAAAGCAGATAACACTTTGTTACTCAGGATTAGCAGAGCTGTTTTATAATGAACTTAGTTTTATATTAATATAGAAAATAATCATATTTATTGAGTAGAGCTCCTCTTTATTTAATAGGGAAGTAGGTATTGATCTTGTAGGAGAAAATTACTTGAGAGTTGATTTTGAACCATTTAGTAAGTTTCTAAAAAAATTAAATCTATGCTTATGTACTGGTAAAAGTGACCTGAAAAAGGGGAAAAGGGTAGTGGAGTATTTGATGCAAAATTCTGCCTTGAAAATTTTAAGGAACATAACAGCAAACATTTCTTTTTTTCAAGTAAGACTATTACTGCAGACAGGCTCGGGGATGCCTGAATAATGGGGCAGTTCTAATTTCATGGCACCACTTGAGGGTGAAGCACATTCAAAGTTCATGTCTTATTTGTCTAAATAAACTACTCTGAAGATCCAGAGGATGATGTTGGGGCACGTTACTGTAATTCATTCAGAGCCTCACAACTGCAGTTACAGACTGATGAGTCTGTCAAAAAAAGATAAAAGACTTGACTGATGAAAAAACCATCACCCTCAAAATCTAGAGGAACAAGCTCTTTTTCTGTGTCCTCTTCAAATCTGAGGGAAATAAAAGTAAGAAGACTAGACCCTTTTTTCACTGCAGGTCAACTTTTACTAGTAACAGTTAAATCAGTGGGTTTATTAAAATGCCTGGGTTGTTTTCCCCTCTGTGCATATTTATATTATTGCTTTCTAGATCCACAAATAAAACCCACTCATGCAAATGCTCATGTGCATAACTTACAGCCATTGAGAATATGCCGATGCATTTGTATGAATGGTCAATAATTAAGGTGTTCTTTGTGTAGAAAGTTGGAGGTGTGGCTTTTCCTGTCTGATTTTGCAGCTGAATTTACTGTGTTCTGTGCAGAATGGCTGTTGATGGTGGGTGTGGGGACTCTGGAGACTGGGAAGGTCGCTGGAACCATGTAAAGAAGTTCCTCGAGCGATCTGGACCATTCACACATCCCGAGTTCGAGCCGGGCACTCAAGTGAGAAAGACTTAATTTCAATCAAATATCTGTAGAGTGTGTTGCAATTAATGTAAATAGGTTCATTAATTGACTGCCAGCAATGTGTGAGTATTAAAGCTGCATGAAAAGCTTGAGTTTCAATCAATTGATCATTATGGTCCTAGGAGAACATGTTGTGTTCTTTTCATAAGTTTGTATTTTTAAGTTGTACACTGTCAACTTCAGGCTCTCTGTCATCATATATAAATACATAGAAATATATGAATTATGCTGTTTTTGAGTTTCACATGAAAAATAGCATTTATATCTCCATTTTTAAGTAATTTGATACAGTGAGGAATTTATTGTATTTAAGGAAGAAATTAGTGTTAATATATGAGTACTTTGAGAACTGGATAAGATGCGTAGTAGGGTAGACTGTTTTCAGTATTTATTCTGCTTTTCTTCTTTTGTTGTACATTTTGTTTCAGAGCTTATGGTTGAAAGTATTTTTCTGTTATCTTTTTAATGTACTGTTCCATTATTTACTAGTTGGAGAAAAGTCACAGAAAGCAATTATATACTTAACATTTTCAGTTCTTTCTGTCCAGCAACATCGTCTATCTGTTTAGATTTATTTTGTATTATATATCAGTGAAATATTTGAAGAAGGAAAGCATTATCATCTTAAACCAAATAATAATTAGAGTGGACTTTGCTATTTTCATGGTCAAAAGGATTATAAAAGTAATTACTAATGTCAGCAAAGGTCTTGATTCTCTCTAAGTGAGGATATGGGAACTGCATGAAGTCAACAACTGATTGAAGTCTGATATGTAATTACTCCTGCAAGTGCAGAGTTGCTTTATCTGTAACTCACTAGGCACTGAAAATTTATGGTGATATGTTTGTAAGGGTTATGAAACAAAGGACAAATTGTACTAATTTTTTGTTTTATGTTTTCTGCAGGCCCTTGATTTTTTGTTAAGCACATGTAAAGTACTAGTTATTGGAGCAGGAGGATTAGGATGTGAACTCCTGAAAAACCTGGTAATTACTCTGTTTTAACCCTTTTTTTAGAATCTTCTCTGTTTCTTTTTCTTTTTTTCCTTGACAAAACTATCTTTTTCAATTGACTGATTTTGCAGTTTTGGTTGTATGCCGCTGCTAGAATTTTAAGTTCTAATCAACATGTGTAAAATACATGTTGATACAGACAATGAAGATTAAGCATGTACTTGAAAGGTGGTATTTTCATATATTACATGTTATTTATTCAGGTATCTCAAAGCTTGTGTGGAGCTACAACAGGCTGCTTTGTATGAAGAGTAGCCAAAAGTTCATGTGCAGCCTTAGTGATTCTCCTTAATTGCCAGCTCTGGGGAAATGAAGTCAACTTCATGAGCACATCATGCTCCTAATGCTACAAGGAAGCGTGGCTTGGAATGCAAGAGTTTAATTACCCTTTTATTGTGGTTTTTATCCTCACAAGCACTCATATTTATCTCAGTGTATCACTGCTATGATCCCATTTGAGTTTGGTAGTTTGGCCTATTACTCTACTTCCCCATGTTTCTATTTAAGAACAAGGATTTCTGTGCATCCCTTGTTATGCATGGAATAGCTCTGTTCAGAAAATGTAAAGGGAAAAGTTTCAAAATCTTTGTATATAAAAAGATGGAGTCTTTTAAAGGAAAAAAACATTCTGTATGCGATTCAAATTTTTTAGTCATTTCAGAACATCACAACTCCTTTATTTTCTCTAAACCCTGTGTTTTACAGCATTTGTTTCCCTTTAACTGCAGTTCATGTTGTTTCTTTGTGTGTGACTGATGTTACTAGTTTATCAGATTAGACCCACAATACAGTTTTAAAGGCAATTTTACTATAAAGTTATTTGCCAGATGTAGTGATGGCCTGCATGCAAATGGAGACAAGGCAGAGCTTCTGTCAGAGGTTCAGTGTGTTCTTAGGGAGGTGGATTTTTGTGTTTGCCACCTGCTTCAGCATTGAATGCCATGAGAACGCTGCCTTGGTTTGAACTGTGATATCTGGGTCAATATGCCAACTGTGAAAATGGTCAATGTCTCAAACCTAAACAGGAATTTGAAAAAACATTTTTAAAGGAACTTTGTTTTTCCTAGTCCTGCCAAGCATGGAAGTGCTCATGGTATTTGTTTAAATTCTGTGCTTTTTATCCCCAATGGACCCTTTTGATTTTCTCTAGCCATGAGGGAGTAGTGCAGCTTCCCCTTGTATATCAGCCTACTGTTGGCTTCCCTGTGTTAGCATTAGGTAGGCCAAAGCAATATTGCCTTCAGGAAAGCATTGTCTTTGACTGTTGAAGTGTTATTAATTCCATCTGTCTGAATACCAGCATTAGCAACCCAACAAAACTCCTTTGAACAAAGAATGACCATGTACCTGTCTGCACAGGCAATGGGGAGCAAATACATTTGTTCCTCCAAAAGTTGCTGTTTTGGCATGAAGAGTGAATTCTGGAGCTTTGTGTGCATTTGATTTCCTGTTAAATGAAGTTGGCTTTCTCTTTTCCCAGGCACTGTCTGGCTTCAGACAGATCCATGTTATTGACATGGATACTATAGATGTTTCTAACCTTAATCGACAGTTTCTGTTTCGGTGAGTGATATTTTATATTTCCACAGTTTAACATCTGGGTTTGTTTAAATGTACCTAAATAAAACATGTTAATATATTCATTATTTTGGTTGGACAAGAGGTCATTAAAGATTACTGGACCTTCATGTCACAATAGTACTCAGAATTGACTAAATGTTTCTTCTTATTTTGGGATCTGTGGCATGAAGAAAATCAATTTATGTTCCTTGCCATTCCAGTACAGCTAATGACTACTGGAAAAGGTGACACCAAGGAATAAATACACACAGACTGAGACCTCAGATTTTCTGGTACCTTTATCATCCAAGTACAGTGAAAAATCATTGGATCTTTTTTGGTGCTGATAACTGTAGTTAACTCTGAGGCTCTCACATCTGATGCTTTACAGGGATCATGGAATGGTTTGGGTTGGATGCCTTAATATTATCCAATTAAATAAATAATCCTAAAGTAACAATTAGCCACTTTATTTTATATTGCAATGCGTAGAGGTTGGAAAGACAAAATCTGCTAAAATAAAACATTTGGAATTGCTTGGTTTTTCCCAGACCAAAGGATGTGGGGCGACCAAAAGCAGAAGTTGCAGCAGAATTCCTGAACAGTCGCATTCCCAACTGTGCTGTTGTACCGTATCCTTTCCCAGAGAAGCCCTGAAAGCTTCAATATCCTAAAAACTCTGGAGGTGGTAAGAGTATCTAAAGTATTTTGCTGCCATCCTGTTTCTCATACAATAAAGAACACTTTCATTCTGCTGATGAGTTGAGAATTCTTTCTCCATGCCATTAGCATACAGGGAATCTGCATGGGAAAGCCTCAGACATTATTTTGTATTTTTCCACTGAGTCTTTTTATTCAGCTGCAATATTGTAATTTTCACTGAGATACTGGAATTATTCACGAGAGAGCTTTGAATAAGCACTGGTAGGAGGCATTACTTTATAAACATAGAGAAGCACTTACTGATTAAGAACTTTGTGAGAGCACATATTTTGAGCTTCCTAAATATTTCACCTGCTGAACTTTGCCATTTAGGACTATTCCATTCTGCCCTTTACTAGTTTTGAGAGATGTTACAGCTTCAGATGTGGGAATTTGATCTCAGATCACATAGTTTTTTAGAAGGTTTTATATAAAATTACAGTAATAAATTAGATAATATTTTTACTTTTAGAAAACAGTAAACTTAACTATAAATATATTCCTTTACTGGGCTTGCATTCAGATATTTTAAAAAGATTCAGGACATGGATGAAAGTTTCTATCGACGTAAGTGGAATTTGTTTGCCTGTCAAACACTCTCTGGTGCTTTAGGGGACCCTTGGAGATGTTGCTGCTCACTGCTTTTCCTGGTACTTTGCTTGCTAATAATTTTAGTCTTCCACAGTATACTGGAAGTAACATGTAGACAAAATTTAAATGCATCTGTGATACAGGTAATCTAGGGGAGATAGCTAAGCTACAGTCACTGTCCCTGTTATGGACAGAATACTTTGCTTGTCTTAGGAAGTCTGCATTAGTATAGATTTTCAATAATGCTTTTTTCTCCCTAGAGTTCCATATTATTGTTTGTGGGCTGGACTCTATAATTGCAAGAAGATGGATAAATGGCATGCTGGTAAAGTTTTCAATTTTCTTAATGCCTTATTATTGCTTGAGTTTAGATGACTAAAATTAAACATACTTGTGTAGAATGTGTCATGGAAATGAATGAGGGCTGTTGAAACTCACAGCTTTCTGTACCTATTTCTGTTTTCTTTCTGTGAGCAGGTTGAAATGCAGGCTCTCTTACCTGCCCTTCTCTTGAGGAGTGTTAGCCAACATTTGTGCAGTGCCCTGCAGGGATAATTTCAAAGTTAGGTTACATTGCTTGTGGTGTTCTGCAGTCAGCTTTTGAAAATCACAAAAGCTGCTCTGAGTGCTCTGATTGTGAATTTTTTCTTCATTACCCAAACAGTATTTATCATGCCGCAACTTGTAAATGCCATTATTTGGAGCTAAAACTGTATATTAAACACTCAATAGCTGGGTGTACCTTTAAGAACAAAATTTTAGGATTTTTTTTCTTCCTGCAACTTGTTTGAAAACGCAAACCAAACCAAACCCAATACCCCCCTCCGCCTTTATTCGTTAGATGTCATTTTTGCATTATGAAGATGGTGTCCTGGATCCAAGTTCCATCATACCTCTAATAGATGGAGGGACAGAAGGTTTCAAAGGAAATGTTCGTGTGATTATTCCTGGTATGACAGCATGTGTTGAGTGCACACTTGCACTTTACCCACCACAGGTAATTCAGCAGTGAAATTGCCATTTTTTCATATTCCTCTGCTTTGCTGGTTTCTTCTCTTAGTACTACACCTCATGTATCATGGTTTCTTCTGGTTTTCCTCCCCTGCCCGACCAGGTCAATTTTCCCATGTGCACCATTGCATCCATGCCCAGACTGCCAGAGCATTGCATTGAGTATGTCAGGATATTGCAGTGGCCAAAGGAACAGCCTTTTGGAGGTAATTAATGTGTTGTACTGGTGCCAAGTGAACATTTTTCCTTTTAATTAACTTGAGTTGGGTGTATACTTTTAATAAATCCTGCCTCTTAACCTCGTGTGGTTCATTGTCATATTTAGTCTAAGCCTCTTCTGAACTGGAGCTGAATTTTCTCTTCTTGAACTCACTCTCCAGTTCCATATTTTCTCATGTTTCTCACACTGCACAGTGTCTTTCCTGAATTAAAATGTAACCTGCAAATGTAGCCTAAATTGTGCAGTGATGATAGTTTGTGTATAGGATGTATTAAAACTAAAGATGTTTGTGAAAGTAATACTTTGGTTATTTAAAATGTCAAGTTTCAAGTTTTTAAATTAAAACTGGTGGTTTTTTTAGACAAAAAGAATGCTGTATTTCTGAAGAACTTTTATAATTGCAATTTATCTGTAAATTCTTTACTGTAGAAGGTATTGCATTGGATGGAGATGACCCTGAACATATACAGTGGATTTACCAGAAGTCTTTAGAAAGAGCATCACAATTTAATATTAAAGGTGTTACCTACAGACTCACCCAAGGTAAGGGGATGGCATTTCACCAAGTTGTGGCATTTCCACCTAGGCTGGATTGGCATTCTTTGTTATGACTAAGCTGGCAGCTGTGCTGAGATAGTTCTCAGCCTTAAATCAGAAACAAGCAGCTCGTTTCCTGTGCCAGCATAAATATTTTTATGACAAATCAGATGTTCGGGCATTCATGATGAATCAGAGGAACTTATCTGAGATAAAACTGAACATTCTTTTTGCTATTTTATTTTTAACTTGGAGCAGCTCCACAGTTTACATTACACAGTGACCACTCTTGCTGGGCCAAAGAGTAGAAACAAAAGGACTTGATTGTCTTTTTTAGCATTAGAAACATTTTGTGCCAGTTCAGGCTGGTTAAGTCTATAGCATCTGTTCCTTTCTGCTGTCCCTGCCTCTGTTCACATGCAAGTGCTGTATGCTGACACTCATTTAATCAGCATTTTAAACACTAACCTCAACTGTCTTTCCTTTATGCATTTCTTCAGTTAAACAGAAATTGAACAGAGATCTCATTTCCACTGCTAAATGCAGAATACTTGCTTTCAGAGTTTGTACAGTAGTTCTCTTTGATACTTGCTTTTTTTCAATGTGCTTGATCCATTCCTAAAATAAAGTGCCCAAGTAATGCAGCAGCATGGCATTATTCCTGTTTGTTACAAAAATTCGTGGACACTTTAAAGTGTCCTTTAGAGTACTTTTGGACCCACCCTTTTTAATTATTCTATCTAAAAGTAGTCTCTCAGTAGAGTTTCTTGGAAAATCCAGAGCTGTATGTTTTGTTTTTACAGGGGTGGTTAAACGAATTATTCCAGCAGTAGCTTCTACAAATGCAGTAATTGCAGGTATGCTGAAAGAACTCATTTCACTTCTTCTTTACTGACTTGAGAGTTTTGTGGGGCAACAATTTGTAATTGAGAACTTGGAGAGGATAATAGTAATTTTTGTATGTGTCTGATTTATACTTACAGTCTCATTTCTGTTCTCCTTAGAGAAACTGTATGTGACTGGATAAATGCTATGACTCTGGGAGACAGCAAAAGCATTTAAGACTGGGGGGAAAAATAGAAAATCACAGTACATAGGGTTGACATAATTTCAGATTAGTGTCAAATCTACGGTGTTAACGTACAGAACTATCAGCTACCTTCACATGTTTATTTTTCTCGTTATAGACTGTTATACTTGATTGTTTTTATTAGTTTGGTACAACTGTGATGTTTGCATGTCTGGTAGAGCTAGGTAAAATGTTTTTTTTCTCATTCCAGCTGTTTGCGCCACAGAAGTTTTTAAAATAGCTACAAGGTATTTAATTTTTTATTAATAACAGACATGATTTCCAGCAGAAGGCCATGTATCAACACTGACATATTTGTCATTACAGTGCATATGTTCCTCTTAACAACTACTTGGTGTTCAATGATGTGGATGGATTATATACATACAGTTTTGAAGCTGAAAGAAAGGTTAGTGCCATTAAAGGCATGAAGAGTTGTTTCCTTGATTTGTATTTATGCACTTTGTGTGTGTTTCTGAACCTCAGTATTGAATCAATTTGCCCCTAGCACTGAATAATAGTATTTCTGAAGTTTAAAATTGGAAACTCCAGCGTAAATGGTCTGCTGCTTCTGCAGAGTAGAACTACAAAATAAGATCCTCAAACCTAAGATGACTCATAGGCAGATCTAATCAAAAAGAGGTGATGGCAAAAACTGATCTGAAAGTTTAGAGTATTGGATTTTATGTCAGATGAAATTTGTCATTCATAAATACTTAAGTGCTGTTGGGATTCAGTGACAGACTTCAGAAGGAAACTAATTCTGCTATTAGTATTTGCAACTATTAATATTTCTAGAGCTAAAACTTAAAAAAAACCAACACAAATGCTTTTGAGACCTTACTAGCAGCATTTCTAAAATCATCTTTAACATAATGTGTATTCTTGTGCTGTTTTGTGGTAGGAGAACTGTCCAGCCTGCAGCCAGCTTCCCCAAAACATAGAGATTTCCCCATCAGCTAAATTGCAGGAGATCCTGGATTACTTGACAAATAATGCTTCATTGTAAGTTGCAGTTGATAATTTGTTAGTGCTTAAAAAAGGTAATTTTTAAATGTATTTTAACCTGATTGCCTTGTTTGTGTTTTGCTTGTTTGTTTTTAAATGTTTATATATAGGCAGATGAAGTCTCCTGCAATCACAGCAACTATGTACGGAGGAAATAAAACACTTTATTTACAGGTAATCTGAACATACATAATTGACTTTAATATTCTGAATTTACTTAAAATTACGGAATTTGAAAGAAAAACCTCAACCAAATTGGCCTTTTTTTTTTTTTTTAATTTGCAGACAGTAGCTTCAATTGAAGAACGAACAAGGCCAAATCTTTCCAAGACACTAAAAGGTATCATGGAGCTGTCAGATGTAGATTTTCAAGTTTGAAGGAGTCAGTTTCAGTCCTCTGTGTGGATATTTAGCTTTATCTTACATTATGCAGCAGAATGTGCTTCATTGTCCTTTTACATTCAATACACATTCAATTTTAGTTTCACATTTCTCAGGTATATCAATTGTTTAAAGGTGAAGTGCAGGCAGATGCACAACATTGCAGCAAAGGAACAAAATAACTGCTGTAAATTAAATAAACTTCAGTATACTTTCTATATACTTCTCAACAAGGTTTGTTTCCTGGTGTATTAGATTTATATTAATTTAGCCAGTGACCTGTTTGCAGCTTTATTTCATCATATTTACGATTTGTGGGAATAGCATTTCTAATTTTTTGGGGCTTCTTGAAAAGGCAAAGCACATGGGTTTAATTAAATTAATTAAACTTTTCTTTCTGTTTCAGAACTGGGGCTTGTGGATGGCCAGGAACTTGCAGTTGCTGATGTTACTACACCACAGACTATGTTGTTCAAGCTCCACTTTACCACTTAATTTATACATAAGTAAAGTGCAAATACAGCAAGAGAAATCTGTGCCCACCTTATAAAACAAACATACTCCGTGGGTGTTCAAGCAGCCTGAAATGTTCCTGTTAGTGCCAGCATGGTTGGAGGTTAGGAAATCTAAATGAATCACCATATTTCAGAATTGTACGTAGAAGCCAATATTTGGTGGATTATATTTGTATAAATGCTTATTCATGTACAGACTTCTGATGTATAGAAATACACTTTTCTCTGGTTTTGTTGTCAAAATGTTCATGCTAATGTACTTTCAAACATATGGAACTTTAAGGTGGCCAAAAGTCTTGTTTTCAACATGTGTGCACATATATATGCAAAGAAAAGATGTTTTTAAAAGGAATCACAGCGGTCTGGTTTTAAGCTGTAGCACTCCTGAGACTTACTGAGTCACCTTAAACCAAAGGGGGCAGTAGATTAAAATGAGCATTTCCTTCTTATTTGGTATTGATTTGATCAATTTTATGGAAGGTGTTAAGTATTGCAGAGATGGCTTTGTTTACAAAAAACACAACAGGAGAATATGATCAGCTGTACATGGAAATACTGACGTGTCTCCTCACTGTCCCCAAGCAGCCGCCGTGCACAGCATTGCAAGATTATGTTCAAATATCATTGGTGCTGTTAAGCTATTTATTAATAAAAGAAGTCAGAAAGACACCTGAGTTTGTGGCTTTTCTGTGGACATTGAAGAGCATTTATAACGTCCATTAAAAAACCTGGGGCATCATTTGGCTGCTTTAATCAGACTTAAGCGGTGCTGTGTGCCAGAACCTGAATTCTAGTCTAGTGTGTTAGCTGTGTTTGAAACTTACAATTTTTAAACTATGAACTGCATAGTTTAAATGGACTAGGATTAATGGGTACAAATTGAACGAGGGGGGGATAGGACAAGGAGTAGTGGGTACAAAGTGGAAAAGGGGAGATAGAGGGATAAGACAAGGAGTAATGGGTATAAATTGACGGAGGGGAGATAGGGGGATTGGACAAGGAGTAGTGGATACAAACTGGGAAAGGGGAAATTTAGGCTAGATCCTCGGAAGAAATTCTTTCCTGGTGAGGGGCTGGAACACTCCGTAGTGTTCCAGGCCAGGCCGGGCGGGGCTTGGAGCGGGAGGTGTCTGTTCCCATGGCAGGGCCCGGCACCGGACGCTCTCCAAGCTCCCTTCTCCCCTCGAGCCGAGGCGTTCCGCGCCCCGGGAGCGCTGTGAGGGCAGCGCGGTGCCGGTCCCGCCTCCCGGGCGTGCCGGGCCGGACGCGGCTGCGCCGGGCCCGGCTGCGACGTGGATCCGGCGGCGCCTGCGCGGGGCCCGCT
>JANRMJ010117463.1:0-12916 GCA_025584955.1 Alethe diademata | reverse complement strand
TTTCTTTTTCTTTTTCTTTTTCTTTTTCTTTTTCTTTTTTTTTCTGGGTCTTTGCCCCAAATGGCACCGGATGAGAAGGCGGCATTGCCCCATTGCTCATTGAGACACCCCTGTTGCTCAAGAGGGATGATTACCGAGTTAGACAGCAGTCAGGAGGGGATCTGAGGACAATCCAGATGCTTGCTATAACTCCCAGGCATGTCATATCCTGGCATCTCTATTTTTACCCACTTTTCCTCTAATATTTTCTTTTATCTGTTGTGATTCCTTCAGTTTTGGCAGGTTTGGGCTGATGTGATATTTCAACTTTCTTTTTGTAGCTATGCCTTTATTTTCCAGTTAACATTTTGCTACAGTGTTGTTTTTTCTCAGTAGCGGAAGTTAAAAAAGTAACAGTTACAAATTTTCTGGTTGTGTTTTTGTTTTTCTTTCTGTGAGTGGTTTTGGAAATGACAGTCTTGCTGGATGCTGTTCAGTTTGGTGTAGGATGTGTCACAGCAGACTCAGGTGAGCTGTTCTCTCACCTACTTTCCTGATGCAAATACTGGTTAATATAATCTGTTTTAGAGGATAGTTTAGAAACAGGCTCCTGCTGGGAAGAATAACCCATTCCTGGTGGAGTGTCCTGGTCCTTTGTAGGCAGAGGGCAGTTTATGCCTGGGAGCTGGAGCCTTTGTTTACCTTTCTTATAGTGTTTGTTTCCTTTTGTGGAATATCAGATGCTGCCTTTGGCTCTTCTTGTTATGTGAAGAAATGTCTGATCCATTTCTGAACCCTGCAGAGCTCCCTGATACCAGGCATAAAATATTTTTTAATGGGCATTAAGCCTGCCTTGCTGGTTGTGATGTCTCTGGCTAATAAAACCACTGCACCCCAAATACCCTGCAGATACAGATATCTGTTTCAGAACCAGCTTCTTTAGTTATGTAACAGTGTGAGAGCTTTAATCCCTTTCCTCTTGCAGGCAGTCTGGATCTCTTTCTGCTTGTCCAGCAGCCAGCATTGTCACCAGCAGCACTGGGCTGCTGCCGTGTTTCCACAGTTTTATGGTGGTTAATAATTAACCCATTTCTTTAGAAATGGTGCCATGTTTGACCTTTTTTCCTTCCTGCTCTCCAATTGCAATCCAGATTAAATTGAGCCTCTTCCCAGCAAAACACTGGAGTTAATATTCCACCAGAGGTGTGCTGATAAACCCTTCGTTACCTGGAAAAAAATTAGCCTGATATACTTGATTTAATATCTCAGGTCAAGAGAACACACCCAAATACAGGAGTAAGTGCCTTTAAAATGCAAGCTGAGTTCACAGGTTGAGTTTGCTGCTCAGCAATGTTTGTCATAATTGACATACCAGCAAGTTTTTCTCTTTGAGGGGGGTGATTGATTTTTAGAGAATACAGACCCACATTCTTTGTGAATTTGCACAAGCCAAGAAGGGGGGGGCAGGCTCTGCCTCGGCCTCGGTGTCTCACTCAGGGTGGTGGCTTTCAGAGGGTGAGTGACACCAGGGTGCCTGGCTGGGGTCGTGGTCCTGGGCAGCTGCTGGAGCTTGGCAAGGCCAGGTCTAAAGGCAGCACAGGCAGCGTGCTGCTGCAGCCACTTCTGCAGCACTCATCCCTCTGCCAACCGGCAAACACTGCCAGGGTTTGGTGCATTCCTAGGTATGGGCATGGCAAATCACACAGCGTTAAAATTAATGAACCCTCATGCAACTTTAACGAGAATGAAAACTGTTGCAAAACTTACCTACTGAGTAACACCAAAGCCTGTTGTACTGGGAAGAGATGGGTGTTTGTGAAGCCACTGGGGCTTAGCTCTTCCATTGCTCTCCTTTCAAAGATGACATGTTTTGATTTATCTTCCTTTCCCAGAACCTTCTTTCAGCCTTAGAAAAGCAATGCTTATCATCACTGTTGTTGGGAGCCTGTGCAGCAGCTTGAATTACTGCCTTTCCCTTTCTAGGGCTGTGTAAGCCAGCATAAATCTGTACATTACACCAATTTACATTCGGTGGGATTTGTCCTGACACGTCCAAAGCTTCTGACTCTTGATTCGTTGTATGAGCAACTCCTTTAATATGGAGCCCTGGGGACAAGACCCAATTTAAAATAAAGTTGTGCAGGTAAAAGCAGAAAGGCATGGACTGTGTGCCTGTGGTCTGCAGCTGAACTAGCTGAGGAGTTTAAATCCTGCTCTGCATTTCATCTCAAGTCCTGCACTCCTAAAAGCAGGCCTCAGCCTTGCCTTGGCCAAGACAGAAGCTGTTGTGTGTGAGCACCCAGGATCTCACAGCAGGAAGAGGCTGATAACAGCAATTCCTCAGCTGCTTGCAGGATGAATCTGTGTTGCTCTTATCCTTTTATTTAGGTTAGCCTCGCTTTTTGAATTAAAATATGTATGCACAAATCACTTCAAGTTCTTGTTGATGTGGGTTTTGGGTTGTGTTGTTATTTTTTATGTATTTTTTACCCTGCCTAATGTGCATTTCTCTGTTTGAGAACAAGGTAATTTTCAGTAAAGTGTAAACTATAAAACTTCCATTAACTCCATCAAGGGGATAGCAATGAGCCCCAGCTACCTCTGTGAAATACCTTGGCTTGAAATTTTACTACGTTGGCTTTACAAGATTGAAAGCTTTTTGCCCCAGATGAAAGGAAGGCTTTGCTGTAAAACCCTATTCCTTACTAATCTGGCTGTTCTGAAGTTAGATGCAAACTAACTTGCTCTGTGCTTTGTAAACCTCTAAGGGGAAAGTTGGACATGTGTGAATAGCTGAGTGATGTATTAAATAAATGAAGCAAGGAAATGTGCCATCATCACTTGAGAGAGACTTTTGTCACTCGGGACTGATTTTTCAAAGGATCTAATTTCTAATTCTAATAATGAGATTTTTAAATATGTACTGAGTCTCTTAAAATCAGTATTTCTAAAGGGTCAGATTTTAAGTGACACCTAAAATATACAGGTTTTTATTGGGGAGTTTTATATATATGCACATAGTAGAAGTTCATCACTATAGAGTCAACAACTAGAAACTTTTGGGGGAAAAGCTTAGTCTATTGCCAGTTCTGGGCTAACACTTTATTTTTCTTAGATACTTTTGTAATTCTTTTTATGGGTACTGAATTACTTCTGTGACACCACGTTGCAGACAAGGGCAAAAGTTTAGCAATCTGCCGTGCAGAAGGGCTGATTTCATTGCCAGCTGCTGATTCTGGCTGTGCAGCTCTTGTACCAGCCAATTAAACCACACTCATTACAGCCTTTGTGGTTTGGAAGTGAAGTGTTCCTGCCTTTAACTCGTAGTTTTACAGGATGTTGGTTTAGGCTGGAGGTTTGCAAAGCTTGAAATCTTATATTTTCCTCTGCTGTGTGCGCCAGAGTAGGGGAGGTGAAGAAGGAGAGCTCCACAGAGAGTGGGATGAAGGAGGAATGTGAGCCTCTGTCTTAGAGAACTGTGAATCTGCAGGGACCTCCTAAAATTTTCATGGAATACCATAATATCTGTGTGCCAGGCTGCTACCAACAGGAATGGTCTTGGCTGCAGTGTTGGTCTTGGAAAAAAAAAAAAAGTCCAGTGCTGTAGGAAGTGCTGAGCATCCCTTCATAAACATGTTCCTTCAGCTCCCCAGCCACAGATTTTTGCCTGCCAGCCTAGTGGGGAAATCCTGCCATGCTTGCAGGCCAGCCTGGGAAAGCTGCTGGGCAAAGCAGGGAGGAGGCAGAGATGGAAGAGGAATGTGACCCTCTGAGCTGTGACTGTGCTATTTTAAAGCCAAACTTAATTTTTAGCTCTCCATAAACAAATCTCCGTGCCAGCCTCTCGTGTAGCTCTGAAATCGCTCCTGCCTGCTGCCCCATGGCTGTGTCCTCTGCAGGTACCACTGGGAGAAAAGCTGACCTCTCTTTCCCCAAATGCCTCTTGGCACTGGAGAGGACCTTTGGAGAGATGCTTTGCAGAGGGATAAACCCTTCAGCTCTTCTGGATGTTGCACGACGCCTTCTTTAAACAGATCTGATGGATTGAGTAGGATGCAGGCTGCTGTGGGAGCTGTGTCCATCACGCATACATCCAAGGGACTGTCTTTGCCCCCAGTACTTTCATATTTGACCTAGAAATGCAGTATTTTCCTTGCAATTACCACGTGCAGCATGGGCAGGGAAGCAGCAGGGAGCCTGTCCCTCCAGAGGGTCACTGATGTTTAGTTTCCTTACAACATTATTGCCATGTTGATTTTAACTGGGAAACTTCAGTGTAAACCACACACGCTGCTGTGAAAATTCATACTTAGTAACAAGTAAACAAGTGATCCTGCAGTCTGGCTGAGTCGGGAAATTCCCTCCAGACCTTATGGGGAGGAGGAGCTTTGCATTTTTCTTGTCCCTCGTTTATTTTTAGTCTCGCCTCTAACATTGCTGATAGTGCCATTACAGCCCTGCAGATTAAAGCCCTAGCATGGGGTGCAGTTAAAAGAACGATGCTGCAAAGCAGTCAAAACCTCCAGGATTTTCCAGCAGTGTCATGCTACAGGCAATTACTTTAGTCCATTATTTGCCTGCCTGGGCACAGCTCAGTTGTGTGAAAGTCTTTGATTTCCTTGTGCACCCCTTGTCAGAGGCCATGTCTTCAGTGCCTCTGTCCTTGTGACCTGAAAGTGCCATGTTTGTGATGCTAATATTTTGGGTGTAACAGCTGTCTTTTTAGGCCTTTTTCTCCCTCAAATATATTTTGCTCTGAGGGTGTGTTGTGTTTGAGAGTGGAAAGACAAGAGTTTAAGTCCTGTAAAGCTCCCATCACTGATAACCTTGGTCTGAAGCTGTCAGTAACTCTCACAGGGTTTTGGGTGTCTTGGAGGAGACAATTTTGGCAGCAGCACTCATCTGAAAGACCAGATGATTTACCCAAGAACTCTTGGCATTTCAAAGAGGCCTTTTTTTTGCCATGGTTGACTGTGTAGTCTGAGTCAACAGAAGGATATTTAAGTCAAGTAATGGTTGTTGGGTTTTCCTCATTTGCTGACCTGTTAGTCAAAGCCCTCAGACATGGAGGATGTTATTCAGGACTGTCTAGAGCTTGAAAACTCTTAGAAATAGCAGTTTTTGTGAAGAGCTGGTGTGCAGTCTTGGTTGTATCACATCCATTTCATAGGAAAGAGTTTTATCCAAAGTATGAATCCAAGGTCATTTATCTTTTCCAGCAGCAGAATCTGTACCTCGTCTCTGATGAGAGAGGTGATGGAACACACACAAACGCTCACTATGGAGATGGGGAAATGTCATTTATTTTGGCAGGACAAGGCTAGGGGAGCTTGTGGCAGACAGAGCAACACTGACAGTGCAGGACCCAGAAACTGAGCATCCAAAGCTGGGCTGCCTTGTCTTGGAGAGTTCTCATCCATCATTGTTTGCAGCACCTTGTGGATGTACCTTAAGGTGTGTCCTCAAATAGGTGCTGAGGAGCCTGATTCTGGAATGGGGGCCTGGCTGTGCTCAGTTCTGCTGCTGCCTTGGGTTTGGCCAAAATGTCACAAATGTGCTGGGCTGTGGAGAGGGAGGCTGGTCTGCCATGGGGAACATGAAGAACATGTTTGAAGACAAGAGCAGCTGTTTTGCTGTTTGGGGTTTTTGTTGTAGATTTCTGCCAAGCGTCTGCAGCTCTGATCAGCCTCTCTATACCTGAGCAGCTTTAACAAAACCATTTTGTTTTCAGTTGAACTGGCTGTTGGGTTTGCTTTATTTTTAAACAACGCAGATCTCTGGGGTCTGGTGCCTGCTGAAGTCTCTCTGTGCTAACATAGAAAGGTTCTCAGTTAAAATGCAGCTGAAAAATAATGTAAAAGTACAACAGTGTGTGCCAGGGTGGTTACAGAAACTGAGATCTGTTTCTTTACTTGGGAATCTTGGATTAAAGTCTGTTGTTACATGAAAATCCAAATGACAAGTTTTATTCAGTCTCCATTATTCATGCAGTGAATACCTCTTAGGGCTCCCCATAAATATGTCCTTTTCTAGACTTAGAATGAGTAGACAAACACTATGTGTTTATACTAAATGCTGGAGGATTTACGAGTAACTACTATGTGGCATGAAGTAACAATATACACAATGTATTGTATATTTTTGTATTTGGTCTATGTTCAGTATAAGATTAAATGCACAGGCTTTAAAAAAAATCTTTCCAATGCTGAAAGCAAAAAGCATCATCTATAATGGGGCTTTACAGTATATAGAATTTTTAAGAGCAGTTTATAATTTCCTTAATATATTTTCCATGTAGAAGTATGCATTTTGCACTTCAAGTAAGATTCTGTTGGTTGCACTTAGCAGCAAACAGCTGGGGATTCTAGTGCCTTAACCACACAGCAGCTGCTAATTAAAAATATATAATTCTACCCTGATTAGCTTATAATGATTATAATCCCCTTAAATTTGATTATTACCACAGCGTGGTAACCTCAGCCACCCCCTGTTTCATTGTGGGGCCTGTGAGTAACAAAACTAGTCATTAAGAGCTGATAGCTGGCTCCTGAGGGATTTCTTCCCGGAGAGGAACACAGGGGAATAATGGGACCCTGTTCCTGTGAGGCTTTGGACATGCCTGGTTGGAGTTTTGGCTTTTTGTTCATGTTGCAACAGACAAGCAGTGCACTTAGTTCTTGGCAGCAGTGAATTTTCTTCAATGCTCCTTTGGCTCTGATAAATTTATTCTTGTCTTCTGGTCTGCACTTTCTTTTTTTTTTTCCCTCTCTTTTTTTTTTTTTTAAACACCTGGTCAATGTTGCAAAACAAAAAAGCTTTACAAAACATAAAAGTCATGCTTTCAGCCCTAGGATTGTTTTGCTTTCATCTTGTGCCCATCTGCTTATCCTTTGCCAGTTTTTTCTCAAAATATTTTGTAGCTCTTGATGGCAGGGAATGGCCTCCTCCTTTCCTCTGCAGCACCTGGGTGACACTGTAGGGCAGAGCAGTAATAAATAACTGCTGCTGCAGAGTTTGGAAACCCTGAGTTCTGGGCAGTTTTTTCCCCTCTTGCTGCAGTCCTGAGACATGAAGAGAGGCTGTGTCAGAGATGCCCTAATGTGAAAGTGTCAGAGTCACTTAGAGTTCACCTCTGACTTCGGGATCTGGTATTAATGGAAGAGCTGAAAGGCCAGTTTTAATATACACAGGAGATAACAGAACCTGTCATTAAAAAAAAGAAATAACATCTCCCAGAGCACACAGAAGGGACTGCATCAGTGTGGTCATTAGGAAAGTGCATGGGCAGGGCAGGGCTGGTGCTTGTCCCAAAGGTTTGGGCAGCAGAGATGTGCTGGGCACTGAGAAATGAGTTTCTCCCAAGATCTCTGTGTTGGTGGGACAGCCAGATGGATCTTACTTTTTTTTTTTTTTTAAAGAAAATTAATTGTGAATTATTCTCTATCTTGAATAACAGAGCCTGGATGTCTTACTGTGCAGCTGTTGTACTTCAGAGGTCAGGGCAAGCTTAGGTGCCTCATATAAGAGATAAAGGAAACAATTTTATTTTTTTTCCTTAACATCATTCTGATTATTCCCCTTAGCTTTTTTAATTGCTTGGTTGGTTGTGGTGTTTTGGATTTCGAGAAATTTATTAAGATTGACATAAGCATTTTAGTGCATTTAAAAAAAAAGTATGTAATTTATTTAAGATTTTGATGCCCAGATGTTCCCTTCCAGTTTCATTCCACCACATATGGACATTTGCATGCAAATAAAAGGAAATGTCTTCTGTCTGTGTGGATAATTGATAAGTATTCATTAAGTAAAGTCAGCTAATATAATGCTTGTTAATTTTAAAGCTCTCCTGTGGTTGGCAAGGGACTGAAGGTATGGATCAGAGACTGAGAGATGCAGTTTCCTGCAGCTCTGAAGGATGATCTCTGCTCTGAGAGCCCACAGTCAGCTTGTTCTTGGGTAAAAGAGAAAATTTCGGTGATTTCTAACTTTGGTTTCCACTCTGCCAGAGATGTGCAATGTCTGTACAAAGCAGAGCAACAGAGATTTATGATTCTGCTGGTGAAGAGGTGACTTGCACTGCCGTGACTCTTGTGTCTCAGAAGTTAATCACAGCTTCTCTCCGTGTTGCTGGGTTACGTTGCTTTGAGAAAAAACAGAAACTGCTATGAACAGTATGAATAGCCCAAACCACAAGTCCCACTGAGATTACAGCCAGCTCCTCCTAAAGGAAACGGATTCAACCACCAACATAGTTTTTCATTAGATGATTTTTTTTTCTGAGTGAACAAAATACCCCTATTGTGGCATAATTGTTTAGTTTTTGGAGATGTAGGCAGAGTTGCAGCTACAAGACTGTTTGAAATAATAATTCAACTAGATGAGGGGGGAGGGCAGACAGACATTTGGCTTTTTATTACATTTTGTAGCATGTTGCAGACTAATGCAGCAGGTTTTAATTTTCTTGGTTTCTGTGCGTTTTGGCTCTGCCAAGGGGGGAAGGAGGAAAGTCTGTCTTGCATTTCAGGACAAATCTAAATCTGATGGACAAAAGTTTTGGCTATCTGATTGAAACCTTTTGTTGCTGGGACTGAGTGACTCTACCAGGCTGGCAGGGCTGAAGTGATTTCTGTCTCAGATTCAATGTTTTGAACTGGTAAAACATATTTCCTTGTGGTTAATGGGAAAGCTAGTACTTTCATTGTAGCAATATAATAATGGCTAAAAATCAAGCTGAGTTGTAAGTGGGGAAAATAAAGCATAGAAAAGCCATGGAAGCAGAATTTGGACCCACAGATGTAATTTAATATAAGCAAGTTTTGATTTCTGGTACCTTGACCTTTCATACCAGAAACACCCAGAGTTGTACCCAGTTCTTCAAGATGTACAAAATGATGATGATTTTGATAAACTTAATTAAACAGAAGATGGTGAAGTTTACAATATTAATGCTTGTCATCTGGAATTAGTTCTGTGTCTTAGCTGAAGGGTCAGAAACTACTTTAGTCCATTCTTTCCCTGCCCTTGTATTGACAAAGTACATCACTCCTCAACAAAAGATGTTGCTGTTTCATCCAGATGGGCTCATCAAAAGGCAGCATTTACGTGGGGGTTTAGGAGGTGCAGACAGTTAGGAATTTTTAAAAACTATCCAACAATGGGGAGATCTTGGATCTGTGGTTGTTGGTGTGAAGAAAAGACAACAGTTTCCAAAAAAGTGTTTGACTATCTACCCACTGGAAACCTGATTTAAACAGCATCACATAGGGATATCCCCATCAGTTTTGATTTTACAAATTGCTGTTGTGTTCATGTACTGTCTAGGCTAAATGTAGCAACCGTACATTAGGAAAATTGTAAATATAGGGTTGGCCAGCCTTTGTTTCTTTGTAGACTTTTCTCATGGGAATTATCTGGCTGGTTACACCATGACCACCAAACATCAGACAATGCAAGGAACTTCTTTCCCTTGCCCCACTTTTCCAGCTCTCTTCCCAAAGGCAGTCCCTTGGAGTGATGGCTGTGGTTTGCTTGTTTTTTTTCTCTAGGAATTTTGTGAGCAAACTCTTGGACTAACCCATAAAGGCCACTCTAGCATCTGATCTTTGCTAGAAAGTTTTCCAGAGAAAGCTGTGCTGTGTTTGTTTGGAATCCCCTTGGGAATTAATAACAAATAAGAGAGTAAAACTAATTTGTTGATCTTCCTCAAAAGCTGCTGAGCACCTCATGAGAGTTTCCATGGCCATTGCTGGGTGGCTGTTACAATGGAAACTGCACTGTGAGCCTGCCCATGTTTAGGGCCTCATTTTAGGCAGACTCTCATCAGAGCTTTGGAAAGCCAGTGGCGTGCAGTAGGCACTCTTGAAAGTAAGCAATGTCTTTGCATAACTCTGGGTTTAAATACTGACATTTATTTGGTCTTTAATGTTTTACTAACAATCTAAACCAGTTTAGATTGCAGCTAGAGATTCAGCAGCAGAACCAGATAAACCAGTATGTTTTGCTGCTCTGAACATTTGTTGATAGGGAGATACTCCAAGCACTCCTGCCTGCTCTTGCAGGGAGCTGGGCTGGAGAGGAACTAGCACGGAGCCCTGGCAAGCCAGAGCAGAAGGTGAAACTCCAAAAGAGGTGGAAAACATCCAGAGAAGACATGCTTCAAAAGGAGTTTTTCTAATGAAAATAATCCATCATGAGGAAATGAGAATGTTTGAGGCTTATTCAGCAAGTGAGAATACAGCTCAAGAAACTGAAACAAGTAAACTTTGAATTGCAGAGGAAATTAATACAGACAGATGATTAAAAATATGACAGAACTTTCATAAAAAGGACAAATGAAATGCTGTTTCCATAAGGAAAGACAAACCTGTAAACCACAAATCAGAATGGAAAATAGATAGCAACTTATTAATTTAAAAACAAACAAACAAAGCCTTCAAACCTGTTAAAAGCAATGAAAAAAAGGGAAATTGCTTTTAGACCATAAGAGATGGCTTGTGACTGTTGGTGCAGTGGTCTGTGGTCACGTGAGATTTTGGAAATTGAGTCTGCTGCTGCTTCTGGTCACTGCTGTCATCTGGAGCTTGGGGATGTGCATGACCCCAGGTGATCCCAGAGCAGCTGTCATCCCTGAGCCTCTGACTCCTGCATTGCATGATTTGCTGCAGGGGGGTTGGGGTGAAAATTCAGGACTACAAAAAAACCCAAACATACAATTTGATGGAAAAGTATCCATACAGGCAGTTCAGGTCCTTCATGGCCCTTTGGTGTGGATTCATGGGGTGCAGAGATGGCCAGAGTGAGGGGGGACAGCTTGACTTCTGGCTTTTCCCTGCAGTGTCAGCAATTCAGATGCAGGCACTGAGGGAAAATCTGAGAAAGGCAGTGCTTCCTAGGGCTCTGGGGAAGCTCAGCCCTCCCTGGTCTTGCCTGGAGTGGGAAAGCTGTGTTGTGACATGAGGTTGGGCAAGTTTGTCTCAAGGACAGAGCCAGATAGCAGGGGTAGCTCCCATCCAGCAGAACAGTGAGGGGATTTGTGTAGAGCTCCCTGCAACTGTGCAGAACTGAGAATGCTGCCTCTAGGGCTGTAGGCTCCTGGGCTTCTTTGATTTAACTTGCATAATTATGTGAGAGTGCTTGTGTGGGGTGTATTAACCATTGCGAAGCAAGCAAAGTTGTTTTAGAACCATAGAATCGTTAAAGTTGGAAAAATCCTCCAAGGGCATCAAGGCCAACCTTCAAACAAATGCTCACCAAGTCATGTCATGGAGTGTCATGTCTCCTCCTTTTTTAACACTTTCAGGGATGGTGACTCCACATCTTCCCTGAGGAGCCTATTCCAATGCTTGACCATTCTTTCAGTGAAGAAATTTTTTCTAATATCTAACCTTGTCTTAAAGGGGAAATGTTTTATCATCTCTTATAGCTTTTAATATGGAGGATGTGCATAACATAATTTTATTTCTATGGTTTTCGAGGCAGAAGATTTTTAACCTGCTGTGCTTTGAGGTGCAAACAGATCCCCCATATCTGCAACAAGATCACCCTTTTAGGAAAGGGGCCTGTTGGGCACATCAGCAGCAGATGGTGGAGTGGCAATTATCAATGGCCCTGGCACACCAGAGCCAGGTCAAAGCAGAGGCTCAAGAATTAACATAGAAAGTGCCTGGGGTGTGCAGAGTGAAGCACATTTACCTGTGTGTGAGACTCCTCACATCCACAGCTCTCAGCACTCCCATCATCATGTAGCCTCAGGGAGTGGCAGGGCTATTTGCATTGATAAGGAAGTGTCAGCTTGTATCATATGAAAAGTGTTATTGTTTTTATCCACACAGACACAGAGAGATGTATATGAAATCTCTATCCTGTTCCTCGGGAGCCAGCTTTATGAGGAAATGTTTGTCAAACTGAAGGTAACTGTGATGCAAGTCTCCAAAGCAATAAAAGAATGTTTAACGTGCCCAGCTGCTCTGAATGTAGTAAACTGTGTCTCAGGGCTGCAGGTGTGTAGCAGCATCTGGGGTTTGGTTTTGGTATTTTTTTGTTTTATCCAGTTTCTTCATAGATCTTTAAAGTGAATGTGCGTGCTTGTCAGTGTGCAACACTTTTTGTAAGTACATGCTCTAGAGGGAAGATGAAGGTGTCGTACAGAACTTGGGTTTGTCTTTTCATGTTTACAGAGGCAATTAAAAAGGTCTGGAGGGCTGCCCCAAGGACAGCACCCATCACCTGGGGAAAATGAGGTTATCACATGGGAGTTGGTCAGCTCATCAACTGCATTCTGGTAAATCTGGGGAGAAGGGAGGTTCCCTGCTCGTAAATTGTGGGAAGGTGGTTTGTAAGGATGGTGCAGAAGGCAATTTTCCTCAGTGAATTACAGCTGTACTGATTGCAGAGAAGTGGAGACAGCCTTGCCTGCCCAATGAGGATGGGGGTTATAAATGAGTGGGGCAGTTGGACACAAGTTACAGTTGGAGTTTGGGATGGAGCCTGCTGGCTGTGCTGCGGGGAGGAAGGGACATATGGTCATTCAAGGGGACATAAGGTAAGATGATGCTGTGTGAGGGACGGGTTGGGTTAGGCAGAAGGAAACTTGCAGAGAGGAAAGGAGTTAATGCTGTGTGGAGCTGCCTGTGAGAAAAGGAGTTGGTGCTGTGTGAAGCAGCTGGTGAGGAAAGGGCTCAGAGTTGCCTGAGAAGCTTTGAATAAAGGACTGGTGATAGTGCTAGTCCAGTCTGTCTTGATATAATTACTACAGTAAATGGCAGCAGGCTTTGGTTTGGAGAAGGCTAATTGCTATTTGGAAGATAGAATGTGTATATATATATATATATATGTATAAATTTATCCACTGAAATCTCTGCAATCCTCCTAATTTTTTTAGTGTGTAAGCACAGCTGAACCTTAGGGGAAATGCTTGTTGCCCTGGGGGCAGTCTGCT
>JANRMJ010117372.1:0-12926 GCA_025584955.1 Alethe diademata | reverse complement strand
AAAGAAAGCAACAAATATTTAAAAGGCACCTAATATTTTAAAGGAGCAACTTCATGCTTATCATTCAGAGCACTGAAAAGTATTTAAAAATCATTATTTTAGCAGAACATCAATAGACCTGATATTTATTTTGTTGGGTTTTTTAATTGAGAAGGCGATTACAATTTTCAGTTCATGTAGGATAGAAAAAGGTCTGCATATATGAAAATTTAATTGAATTTCCAGAAATTAGGTATATTTTCAAAGTTTAGGTTGATTTCTTTATTCTTATTCTGCTTTTATTACTGAATTAAATAACGGGCTTGAATGTTTTTACACATATAGACGCATGAGATCCATTTGTGCTTTTATGTTTTCTATTTGGGTTAAAGCTATAAATAGCTCTGTGTATGGCCATAACAGCAGTAGAGTAAACTGTAATTGTATCTTTTTCAATATTTTGTTGTGCCTTTCTGCAGGATGGCATAAATGGCAGCTAAGTGAAAAGCTGGGTAGGAGAGACAAAGGCACGAGTGGTTACTAAAGTAAGCAGTGGTTCCCTGACTGATTTCTGGGATTGTGATGTAGCCATGGATTGCTCCAGTTCTTTTGTTTGCTTGTGTTGGCCATTGTGCTACACAAAAGGCCTGTGAGATATTTCTGCATTCAGAGTGTGCTGACCTCTCTGTGACTTGGCATTCGATATTTAGGTTACACCCAAAAATAGACGCGAACCTTTCGATGGAGAATTTTTCTCGCTAAACTGTAATGGGAGTGGAATAATTTTGCACAACATGGCATGAATTTCCTGTGACAAAAATGGATCCACTTCCATTGAGACAGGCTGGCAGATGAGGCTGAACTGCTGCAAGCTAAGCATCAGTGGCTTCTTCACACAAGTGAAGACCAGATGTGTGTGCAAGCCCTCCCTGTGGCTCGTTCTGATGGGATTAACACAGTCACATGTGAGAGTGAATTCCTTCCCAATTCCTCCTGTCAGTGCTGATAACAGCCTGTCTAGAACCAGCAGTCTTATGTCCACCTTACAAGAATTCAGTTTTTAGGAAGATTTCTTGGCTGTGAAAGTTACTCTTGGGATCAGGCCAAGAAAATCTTAGAAGGAGCAATGATCAAAGAAAATTCAGTGAGGGAAGTGTCTCCCTCTGACCATCCAATTCTTCCACAAAGAAGGATGTGTTCAGCAAAAGAACGCTGAGTCTTGTAAACTCTGCAAATGGGCTGAATTTTTTCCTGTCTGATGCCTGCCTTGGAGTGTTATTTTTAAAAGTAGGGGAAGGGAGAGTGGCAGGAGGAGTTGGTCGAGACAAAAGGCTTGAGGGGATCTGGAGAGTAATATGATTGTGTTTGGAGATGGATAAGGGGAAGGGAAGGATGAGGTTGAATGGTGACGTGGGCTGAGGAAGGGTAATCCTTGTATGAAAGCATAACACCAGAAAACATAATTTAGATCAAGTCCAGCCCTTTCCTTTAGTATCAGTCACAATTTCATCTTAAATACTGATATTCAAATATTTAAATTTTAGTTATAAAAATAATTTTAATTACAAAATTCATTATGTTGTGCCCATTATTCCTATTGGAAAGTTATTCCTCTAAGGCTTTGAAATGCTCTTCTGACATCCTGCCAACAGGTCTTTGCTATGAGTTTGTAGACTTTTGATTTTGTGCCAGCAATTCCCTTTTAGTATGAGTAGTTCTTTCCCTCTTTGCATCTTGCTTTATCCACAGCTTAGAAAGCAACCACATCCTTTCTTAGCTTTGTTTTACCAAGCTAAATGAGTTGATCTCTTTCTGTCTTTTTTTCCTGTGATCACCTCTGCACTTATCTGATTGTGCTGATATCCCTTCTCAGCATCAGTTTTTAATTTTTTTGATATATATTTCCTGCTTTTCTTGCAAATATGTGACCAGACATATATGCTTCAGAGACAGGACTTCATATGTAGACAGGAATACTTCCTTGCCCAGTTCACAGGGAATTCATCACCTGATTCTTCTTGGGAGGCCAATTACCTCCTCCATAATTTTAGTAAGTTGATTAATCACATAGGTATTATTGCAGAACTTCTTTGAGGGTAGAGGTGGATGGGTGAAGGATAATTCCCAAGATGGTTCTTCTGCCCAGATTCATCCATCTAAATGCTTGATGTTTGAGCCTTAGATGTTAAAAAGTCTTAGTCACCTGCTCAGAACAAATCATCCTGTTAATCTTTGTTCTATGAGTTTAGACAAAGCCTACAAACAGCACTGAGAGTAAATGAATTACTTTAACCTCAATAGATCTCCAGATTTTGAAGTGAATGATTCCATATCATTGTCCTGTGGAACTGTTAGAATAGCCCAACTTCTTGTGTCTCTTCAATGCTGCACTATATTCAATGTTTTACTAAAATCAGAATAGATGAGGTGAATTTCAGTTTGTTTCTATTGAAGCAAATATAAAACCAGTCTAGCAAATTACTGTCTTTGATAAATCTATGGCTATTTTCCTTTCTTTTTAGTGTATCTTCATTTCTCCTTTAGTCCTTCCTCCAAATTTGTATCCAGACAAACAGGGTAATGGGCTTGTGGTCACACAGGCTGGATTTCATCACTTTAAATTAAAATCTGCAGTTGTTTTTCTTCAATGAGATTATTCTACTTCAGACTTGACAGGTTTATATTAAAAAAAGAAAATAAGCCAAACGAAATTCTCTTCACTCATATGCTTTTATTTATCAGTTCTTTTAGAAACCTGTGATGGAAATCAGGTAGTGGGGAATTGAGGATTTTTAACTCTCAGCGTTTTGGTTCTTCCTTGGTGACAGCAATTTCCGTTCCCTTGAGTAACTTGTCACATATTTAATGTCACACTCAAGATACTGAAAACAGAGGAAAATACAGATTACTTGTCAAAAATGGGATGGTGGCTCTAGGGGATCATTGGTGTGCCATATTTTTGTACCCATGGCCTGTGCATCCTCTGCTGCCCATTGGAGCTGCTGGATTTTAGTGTGGCTCAATGTAACTGTGTTAATGCCGTGTATTTCTGGGGTTACACCTTGCTTGTTTCAAAATAGCAAAAGGAGCTGTGACTTCCCGAAGATTATTTAAAAATGCCATTAATCAAGAGAATGGCAGCAAAATCCAGCATCCAAACTAAAAAGGGGGCAAGCAGGCACAGGGGAATGAAGGTATTTATTTGAGAATTTGTAAGGCAAAGAAACAGGCAGGGCAATAGCTCAAAGGTTTGGTGCTATCAGAGGCATTTGGAGAATAAAAGCAAATTAGACCAATAAGGCAAATGGAAGTTAAATATCATAGAAAGAAGGTACATTTTAAAAAAAGAAAAAAAAAAGAGAAAGGTTTAAAACCTCTAGTCTCTCTAAGGAAAATGAACATATTTTTGTTCTTTGGATTCTTTCTTCTCCAAAGGAATGATTTTTACATTTTGATGTGTTAGTTCTTCCATCTCCCCCATGGCTGGTCACAGTCTGATGGGTCTTGACACTGTTTTTAATGGCTTTTTACTTCTTTGCAAAAGTCAAACATCTTTTCACCACCGGCCTGCAAAATCAAAGTTTATGATGTTCACTCACAAAACCCAAAGGTACTGAATCCAAAAGGTTCTGTGGTGTTACTTCTCAACCTTTTCCAATTCCTTTGTTGGGGTCAGAAGTGAGGAAGCAGGGAAGTCTTACAGCTGAGTGGGCTCTTCGTCTTTTGAACTACACAGCTGTTGGCTCTGTGTCTTGGGAATGGGTTTTAGACACTTTTAGGTTCTGCTTTGTGGCCTGAAGTTATCTGGAGATTGGTGCAATATCCTTGTGGTTAAAGCAGTTTTCATTACATGGTATTAAATTTGCAGGATTGTGATCATACCTGTCGTATGAAGACGTTTCAAGAAAAGCTTGAATTCAGTCTTTCAGCTTTGTGATTTCAAGGGAAGAGAGATATGGAGCTACTGGAGACAGGCCAGTGGTGGCCTCTAAGATAACAAAGGGACTGAAGCATTTCTCATATGAGGGAAGACAGAGACTGAGAATTTTTAGCTCATAGAACAGAAGGCTGTGGGGTTGGGGGGATCTCATTTCTGTGTGAAAATAGAGCCAGGCCCTTTGCAAGGGTGCCCAGTGAGAAGAAAAGAGGAGGATGCTCTGTCTAAGCTTAAGTCATTTGTTTTGTTGGTGGGGGTTTTTCCACTGTGAGGATGCTGAGCACTGGCACAGGTTGCCCAGGGAGATTGTGAAGTCTCCATCCTTGCAGGTATTCCAAAGCCATCTGGACCTGGTCCCAGACAACCTGCTCTGCTTGACCCTGCTTAGGAAGTGGGGTTGGACAAGACAATCTCCAGAGATCCCTTCCAACCTCAACCAGTCTGGAATTCTGTGCTGGCCTTCATGGAGAAGTTGACTCAGTTTTCCCCTTTGTAGAATATTAATCTTGTGGAATATGGCCCATGTCAATTCTATTATCTATATATATTCCTCCTTCACTGAGTGAAACTTCTTTGGATTTGTTTTATTATTGTGTGTGTGTTTGGTTTTGGTTTTTATTCACAAATACCCTAAAGATAATCAACCTCTAAAGCTATTTGTTTTCAATATCATATTGCTTGGGAGGAGATTTGGTGAAAAAAGGAAGTGATTTCTTCCCTGCAGTCAGAGGAGATATAACTGCTACTTTATCTCACCTTTTTGGGACTGGAAAAGTAAAATCACCCCAGCAAATGACTTGTGTAGTCAAAGTTGCCAACTGGAATAGCTTCAAAGGATCTGGGTTGTTGGTTTAGGACTGCTATTTGCACTTTCATCTTTGTTTTAATCTTATTATATATTTGTCCAGGGATTAGAATTAGCAAGTTCCTGTCTTCTCTTCTACAGCACTGTGCTTCTCTATGAGGGATTCCACCTCTTTAATGCCTCTCACCTTATTAAAAAAACTACAGGAAAAATTAACCCGAGCTAATACAGAACATGGAAAGATGCCAGCTTGATTGTGGTCAGAATAGAGCTGCAGAATACAAATGTGCACTGGAAAATATTTTCACTTTTACCATTGTCATGTCATGTTTTATGAAAAAAGGTTTTCTTCACTCAACCTGCTCAGAGAGGATCCAGATGGTTTTGAATAAAATCCAAACCCATCAAGCTGTCCCCGTTCTATGAATTAATAGCTCTGCACCAAATGTTTCTCTTCTGTTTTGTTTGTATTCTCATTTAGGATGGGAGGCAAGTGTGGGTAATATAGGTAATTGAGGTTCCTGGAAAACTTGTAAAACTGACAGTATTGGATTAAATTTGATTGGGTGAAAAAAAAATGAAACATAGTGGCTGCTCAAGACATTTTAAAAGCCAAAGATGAGTTTAAATGTCTCTACTCCCTCCTAACAGTTTTTGTAGAGCAGATTGTGTTAGAACAGAAGTGGAATAAGGATGGAGTTACAATAGCTACAATTTTGGTGTAGGTTTTTTCCCCTCTGAAAACACTGACACATTTTTTCTCCTTTGTAAAAATATATATTGGCTCTAAATTAATTAGAGTCTTGGCAAAACTGTTTCATGTGTGCAGTCTGGAAAACCTCCATAATTTGTGGCCATTTCAAACACATTAACAATCTCAAACAGATGTATATTGCATTATCTCATAACTTACTACATCCTTGTACCCAGGGTTTCCAGTCACCTCAAAGGTAGCAGAATTATTCTATTTATCAACCTTAATGCTGTATATTTAGTTCCAAGTCTATATTTGGCTACTTCTAATGCTCAAGCCTGGTTTACTTCCAATAAAGCTGGTAGAATTTTATATATAAAAGTGTTCTGCCTGAAAAACACTTTTTAGTTACTATTATAAATAGTGTTGAGTCACTTAATATCATGCATTTTTAATGTAGCAATAATTCTTCCAAAAGGATTGTTTTTCAAAATACTTTAACAGAGGAAAAATAGACCAGCAGCAATTACTGTCAGCAGTAGCAACTTGTATCCAAAGATCTAAAATCTAAATTTGCTTCCAGGACCAAATCTATGTTGTTTATAGGGGGATATTTTGCTTAAACCAAAGGAGAGGTTAATGTGCCATCTGAAGAGAACTCCCACCTCAGTAACAGATGAAATTAAGTCAGTGTGAGCAATTTTAAAACTGTTCTATTTTATTTAATGAAAGCAATTGCAATCAGTGGTCTTGGAGCCACAGACTTCTGTATTTTCAGCTCTGTCCACTAATGAATGAACAAAACCTTCTCAGCATTTTAGGCTGTGTTCATATCATTACTTATTATAGAAATGGTCTGATGCATAGAAACTCTGTCACCACAGAAACCCTCAGGTGTCTTAGGGTGGTGAGAGGAACTGGGCATTACCTGATAGACAATTTGACTGCACAATTTGGTCATTTCTCAGACTGGTTGCTCCAAATCTCATCCAACCTGGCCCTGGGCACTTCCAGGGATCCGGGACATCCACAGCTTCTCTGGGCACCTGTGCCAGGGCCTCACCTCCCTGCTGGGGAACAATTCCTTCTCAATATCCCATCCATCCCTGCCCTCTGGCAGTGGAATCCATTCTTCTTGTTCTATAATTCCATACTCTCCCAAATAGTCTGTCTCCATTTTTCTTCAGACTCCATTAGGTACTGGAAGGCTGCTCTGAGGTCATCCTGAAGCTTCTCTTCGCTGGGCTGAACAATCCCAATTCTCTCAGCCTTTCCTCACAGGAGAGGTGCTCCATCCTCTGATCACCTTGGTGGCCTCCTCTGGACTTGCTCCAACAGGTCCTTGACCCTCCTGTGCTGGGCACTCAAGGGCTGGAGGCAGCTCTGCAGGTGGGGTCCCACCAGAGCCAAGAGAAGAGGCACAATCCCTTCCTTTGACCTGCTGCCCACGCTGCTTTTGATGTGGAATGTGCCTGATCTTCCCTTGAAATGCCTTGCTGAAGTATGTTTTGGAAAAAGGACTTGGTATTTGTTGCAAAGTGGTCTTTGTGTCATGCTTGATAGCCATTAAGAGCTGCTAAGGTTGGCTGAGTTACAAACTTTTAAGAAATTATTGTTCACTCTACTTGGTAGATAATCACAAGAGCTGGAAAGCTCAGCTGCCTCTGAGTCCTGCCAGCAGAGAGCCCTGATCCAGCCAAGAGCTGGCAGGACCTTCTGGTAATTGCAGTTGTATGATTGTGGCCCAGACCAAAATTGAGGCTGGGGCTGGAACAAAGCACAGAGGATTGGGAGGTAAAAAAAACCCACAAATGAACACAGTGCCCAGCCCAGGAGCAGGGTGCAGGGAAGAGGAGGATCCCTAATTTCATAGAAATCTGAGTCCTGTACATGGTACAGGAGTGTGGTAGCCTGTTTCACAGTGTCACTAAAAAAATATTCAAGGAGTATAACAAACTGAAAGAAGTGAACAAATAAGTATCCAAGATGAGCATAAATAGACAGATTAATTGCATGATGCAACAGGATAGTAATTAAACAGATGTATCAGAATGGAAGATAATAGTTAAAATATTTTATACCTCAGAAATCTAATAGCTATTTTCTTCTAATACTTCTCACTGGAGTGAACATGCTTTGTTTCAGAGAGATTCTAGCAAGGCTGAAGTTTGTACAGGCTTTTGTATTTCAGCAGTATATGAAGACCAGAAAATAACTCATCAGGGTTAAAATTTGGCAGAGTTCCCATTGCGGGCGAATTTAAGTGCCAGAATTCTTGAATGAAGGATTAAAGGAGAATTGAAAGCCTTTGGTTAAAATGCAATGTCAAGATTGCTCCCAGTGTATGTAGAGCAGAAGGGTAACTGTGATGTTCATGGTTAAAAGATCAAGTACCCAGATGACATCAGTATGGATTGGTTTGTCCTCCCTGTCTTTCAAAAACTCTTTCTCCCTCTGTTTTTATTTTGTCCTCCCCTATGCTTGTCTCTTTTTCCTTACCTTCTCCTAAGGTCTAGTTCCCACCCTCAGAAGTGTTTTCACATTTCACTCTGATTTAAAATACATAAACCCTTGAGAGAGGGACCAGACCCAGTCTCCTGTTCTCACTGAACCAGCAGACAGAACCACACAGATTTTTTTGTTCTTAGAAACCCTGACTTTGACTGCCTCTGTTTCCACAGAAATGCCTCCCCTGACCACCATGGGAATGGCTTGGGGGGATATGTCCTTCTCAGTGAAATGGATTTGAAGGCCTCTAAAGTCTGTCTTTAACCAATATTCAGAATGATAAAGAAACCCAGCAGGTACACTGGTGTTGCTGGACGTTATTTTAGTTTTTTCCTAATCATGTGGCCAGTAATAGTTGGTATTCCAAATGCACAGTCCTAAAATCCGTCTCCAAAGAGAAAATATGAAATGCAAGGAGTCATGCTGAGACACTGCAGCTTTATCTGCTTGTGGAGGACAATGTTTTGATTAGTACAAGGAGAGGGGATTGATTTCAGTGGGTACATTTGGTATCATCATCCCTGCTTATCACTCAGAGTCTCACCTGTCCTGCTGTGGTTCTCTGTCCAACGATGAATATGCTGAGCTCAGCTGAGCTGTTAAAAGCTGGAAGTCTGGTGTCATTTGAGGTGTTCCAGGGCTAGAGATGTATTCTGTAAGGTTGGGAGATCTGTGCCCTTCTGGAAGGAGCAGCTGAGGACTGGCAGGATACCCTGTCCCCTGCATCCCACAGCCTCTGCCTGCTGTTTCAGGAACTGGTACAGCCTGGGTTTCCCTCAGTACACAAAAATATTTGGCTTTGCTACGTGTATGATCCATACAAAATGCATAAGGTAATTCTGCATTAATGCTACAACACTAACTCATGCTAAAGACCAGATAGAGTCCAGCTTTTAAAGGAATATTTAATTAAGTCAATCACTCTGATCTATTCAGTAAGAACTCCTGTGCTCAAGGAAACAAATATTGAAGTCTTACTAAATTCAAACCATACGTATTTTGTGTCACTGAGGTTTTAAGAATTCCAAAAGGAAGTTTGAAAACCAATTTGCTTAATGTTTACTTAAAAATCCCCAAACACTTATCTCCCTTCAGCACCTAGTGCAAATAATAAATTATACATGTGCATATGTACCTTATTGCTTGAGACTCCCCAAGTATCCTTTGCAGCAGTGCTTTAAACCTTGCTGTTGCCATTTGAGCCCAGACATTGCTGACATCTTAGGAACCAATTAAGATACTTGCCAAAAATTATGAAGTCCCTGATGTAACAGTGAACAGAACCCAGCTCCCCTGACTTCCTGCTTTTATGGTGTGTGATCAACTGCCTCTGCCTCCACCTCACTTTTGTCTTGTCTTGATTTCTAAAGCCCCAGGGTACCTTTTTTCCCCTTCTTGTTGCTGCATGAGTGCCACTGCTTCTCAGGCCTTCCTCTGGGCTTCTGACCATAATCTGCACCACCTCATACATTACATCTCCCTTTTTCTTTGCTTCCCTTTCCAAGAACTCTCAGATGCCGTAAATCAGAGTGAACTTGTTGCTCTGGTGAATCTGACAGAGCTGTCCCAGCAGTGCTGAAGCTGGGCATGCAGGTCCTGAACTGGACAGCTGTGATCAGTGGCTTTCCACCATCATCTTAACACCTTGGCCACTATACTCAGCCTGTACAACACAGGATAGTTTTCATGCCATGAAGCCAAATCCTTTTTTAATATGGTGTTTGATATTACAGCTCTTGTATTTCCTAAAATCTGTTCACTGCTGCCTCATTCCCTGCTGCTGTACCCATCCAGGGAAGAAGCTGAGAGATGTTGCTCCCATCTCATTTCCCTCCCACTCTGCTCCTTGCAACCCCTCCATCTGCTGGAGCTGGTCCTGTTCTCCAGCAGCAATAGCAGCAGTGGGTGCTAGAGACTGAGGAATGCTGAGGAAGGATGCAGGAGTGGTGTCTGTGAGTAGACAGGGAAGTGAATGTGGAGCAGAGACCTCGTACAGCTGTGCCTCATCCCTTTCCTAAAGTCTCTCTGGGTTGTAAAAACCAGTCTTGCTTTTCCTTCTCTGGGCCCCTCCACCCAGTGTTGCCTTTGTTTTTGTTTTAACTTGGTTGCTCACAGCATCTTCTGGCATCAGTCTCATCCTTTCAGGTTGAACTCTTATCCCTCTCAGGGTCTGTGCAAACTGAGTCTGAGACAGAAGAATCTGGAATTGTTATGTAGAAAATCAGGATTACAGAAGTGAGTGTAAGAGAAAAGTGGCAGGGAAAATAATTTTATTCTGCAAATCCCTGAAGTTTCCCACTCTTACTCATTTTCTTACTAGATTTTGCACACTCACACCCACACAGTCCCAAGCATCAGTGCCTGATGGTCTCTGGTGACCAGGATCACTTGTGTGCAATGCTTTGGGACAAGAGACATTGGCTGTCATAGCTCACAGTTGTGGCAAGAGACTGATCTGGGACTTATCACTGATGTCCTTTAGCAATGGGAGCTGGCTGGGGTCTTTTGCATCAGTGTTTTTCATTTCACCTTTTATAGTCTTAAGTAAAATTCCTTAATTTCACAGTTCTCTTCTCCCTCTTCTTTACACTTTATTTTAGGTAATTTTCCTCCTCTTCATTCATTTGATTAAAAACCTCATATAGGGTCCTCTGTAGCAATTAATGCATTATTTTCCTGTTATTCCTTGTTTTGTATTTTCTTTGTTTGCTTGAACATTTGCACACACTTAGAGTCATACTGCCTTTATACTAATCCTAAATAAATATTTTTTTTGCAAGTCTCTGCATGCAAAAGAAAGAAAGTAAATGGGTGCAAGTCATGGATTAAAGGCGGGAAAAATTCAGATTAGTTACACGTAATGAACTCAAAATACTGATGAAGTGCTCACAAGAAATGAGGAAGCTAAATTGTTGCTGTGGCTTTTTTTTTATTTTTTTATTTTTTTTCATGGAATTATTATCGGATTATTTTGGTACACTATCAGGAACTACTTGGAAGTGTACAGCTGGAATCCAATCCTCCGTACTATTCTGATAACCTTATTAAATATGAATGAGATTGTAAAGTACAGTAAAGGGCATAAAATGGCTGGAATATAGATTCCAAGTGAAAAAAAGAAAAAAAGAACCAAGCTTTTGTGTGTCTATCTAGAAGAGAGTTGGGAGCAAGCAGGGTGTGGAATCCCACTGTGTGCCAGCACCCTGCAGAGAAATACAAATATGACCAAAAGCATTTAGCAGAGAGTGTAAGTCAGGGGGAAATGCTGCTCCTGGTTCTGCTGAGTAAGGAAATCAATGGGATGTGTCCTGAGGTCAGATAATATCAGCAGAATCTGCAGTATTAGCATTTTGCCCATCATATACGTGGCTATAGGTTATAAATAGTCCAAGAACAGCACAGTTCGGGCAGAAGGATTTTTTGTAATAGGATTTGAAGTAAAAATCTTCTCAGCTCAGAAATGCCTGCTGAGAATTAGCAAACAAAATAAAATATTTTCCTGTCCTACTTTCCCTGCTTAGCCATTCCCATGCAGACATGAAATACAGAAAGCTGTGGAGCAGAAGGCTGGTCTTATTAAAAAATCCTCACATATTCAGTATGTTTTATGGAGTCTGTACTCAAATCCCCTCCTGCCTCCTTTATGGCTCTCAGCCGTTCTTTAAAATAGTTGAAAAGGTTTAATTTTCTGTCTGGCTGCATGAGATGTGGTATCAGAATTGCAGGAGAAGACCTGCAGCTCAAAGTGCAGCTGCAAGGGGGGTAAGAGCAGAGGGTTCTTGGGTGTTTGCCTGTGTTGCTCAGCAAAGCCTTTCCAATTTGTGCTAAAAGCTGTGATGGAGATTTTCCCCAAGAGGAGACTGAGGGCAGAGACCTCATAGCAGTCTACAATTTCCTTATGAAATTCCTTCTCTGCTCTCTGGTGACCAGTGACAGCAGGGCAGGTCTAGGGAAATTTTCTTCACCCAGGGGGTGGTTGGGCACTGGAATTGGCTCCCAGAGCAGTGCTTGAGGCACCTGCCAGAATTCAAGGAGTGTTTAGACAACACTCAGGCACAGGGTGGGATTATTGAGGTGTCCTGTGCAGGGCCAGGAGCTGAACTTCAATGACCCTTATGGGTCAGCTCAGGGTATTCTGTGATTCTATTTGTCCTTGGGGTCAAGTTTCTTCCTTCCCACCACATAGAGAATTACAAATCTAAACCATGACTAATCCTGAGCCCACCAAGGCTGGAACCACACATGCAGAAGGTCACTCCTCACCATATCTGGTTTGTCTGTTGTGGCAGGTGTGGTGGAAACACCCTGCACCCAACCTGTGTTTGTGCTGGTGAGCTCTGGAAGCCCAGAGCACCACCTTCATTGTTCCCTTAGTTGCTCATCCCTTCTACAGCAAGGAATTTCCATGATATATCAACAGCTCTGCCTTCTCTGCCTCGGTGGTGGCTGAGCCTCTGGCTGCAGAAAGCTTGGGGCTTCTGTCTGACTGCACCAGCCAGAGGTAGAGGTCATGATTTGCTTCACTTCTATGTTTTAAAAAGCATAGCTGTAATGATTTAATTTCCTGGTAAAGCTGACATTGACTTTGTCCAACATCAAGAAAAGAGCAATCAAGCAGTTAATTCTAAAATATAACCTTGAAAGGGAAAGTCATTGCTACACTTTTAAGTCTGATTAGGTAGAACTTGTTCTATTAATTTGAGAAATTTAGGGCAGCTCTGTACAACTCAGCATAAGAGCATTTTGGGTCTGATTTTGGATTGAGGGAATCTGTCCATCACTTCTCTGCTGCTTTTTTACATATTTAACTTCAGGAGCAAATTGTAGCTTGGTGCTGTGTAAGAATATCCTTACCCTTGTAGTTCAGAGCTAACTCCCATACAGCTTTGGAGTAGAGATGTGGAGAGAGGAGGAAGAAATTCTTCCCTGTGAGGGTGATGATGCCCTAAGGTTGCCCAGAGCAGCTGTGGCTGCCCCTGGATCCCTGGAAGTGTCCAAGGCCA